>SJYA01001304.1:1536021-1548364 GCA_006410615.1 Neotragus moschatus | reverse complement strand
CTTTGCATGAAATATTCTCTTGGTATCTCTAATTTTCTTGAAGAGATCTCTGGTCTTTCCCATTCTGTTGTTTTCCTCTATCTCTTTGCATTGATCACTTAGGCAGACTTTGTTATCTCTCCTTGCTATTCTTTGGAACTCAACATTCAGATGGATATGTCTTTCATTTTATCCTTTGACTTTCACTTCTCTCCATTTCTCAGCTATTTGTAAGGCCTCCTCAGTCCACCATTTTGCCTTTTTGCATTTCTTCTTTGAGATGGTTTTGATTACTGCCTCCTGTACAATGTTATGAACATCTGTCCATAGTTCTTCAGGAACTCTATCTATCACATCTAATCCCTTAAATCTATTTGTTACTTCCACTTTATAAAGTGGAAGTATATTAGTATATTAAAGATGTAGCAAAGGTGGTTAAGTAGAAACCTTTGAAATTGTTGTTTTATCTTCCCTCCTCTTTGAGCCAAGATGGTAATTTAGAAACAATATTACATTCCTGGAGAATGACTGAAGATCATTACTGTCTTAAGGGATTTGAGTTAGGTCATACATGAATGATATAGTGGTTTTCCCTACTTTCTTCAGTTTAAGTCTCAGTTCAGTTCAGTTCAGTGCAGTCACTCAGTTGTGTCCAACTCTTTGCAACCCCATGAATTGTAGCATGCCAGGGCTCCCTGTCCATCACCAGCTCCCAGAGTTCACTCAAACTCATGTCCATCGAGTCGGTGATGCCATCCAGCCAGCTCATTCTCTGTCATCCGCTTCTCTTCGTGCCCCTAATCCCTCCCAGCATCAGATGTCTTTTCCAATGAGTCAACTCTTCGCATGAGGTGGCCAAAGTATTGGAGTTTCAGCTTTAGCATCAGTCCTTCCAATGAACACCCAGGACTGATGTCCTGGTGAAGGAGTGATCTCCTTCAGAATGGACTGGTTGGGTCTTCTTGCAGTCCAAGGGACTCTCAAGAGTCTTCTCCAACACCACAGTTCAAAAGCATCAATTCTTCGGTGCTCAGCTTTCTTTACAGTCCAACTTTCACATCCATACATGGCCACTGGAAAAACCATAGCCTTGACTAGACGGACCTTTGTTGGCCAAGTAATGTCTCTGCTTTTTAATATGCTGTCTAGGTTGGTCATAACTTTCCTTCCAAGGAGTAAGCATCTTTTAATTTCATGGCTGCAATCACCATATGTGGTGATTTTGGAATTTTGCAATAAGGAGTTCATGATCTGAGCCATAGTTAGCTTCCAGTCTTGTTTTTGCTGACTGTATAGAGCTTTTCTATCTTCGGCTACAAAGAATAATTTATCTGATTTTGGTATTGACCATCTGGTGGTTCCACGTATAGAGTTGTTTCTCGTGTTATTGGAAGAGGGTGTTATGACCAGTGAGTTCTCTTTGCAAAATTCTGTTAGCCTTTGCCCTGCTTCAGAGTTAACGGATTGAAATGCCTGTGTCATGTTCTCAGTACTGTGACAACCACTGCGGCCAGAAGTATAAAACTCTACAGTTGGCTAGGTCTGGGTCTCCTGCCTTCCCTATGGCCAGGAAATGGAATTCTATAATTGGCAGTCCCTTGAGAACTCATAGAGTGAAGGAAGGGAAGTTCTCTGAAGGAGAAGGGAAAGGAATGTCATGCAGATCAAACGCAAAAACAAATGTCCACTCCACCCTGTCAACCGAACGACCTCGTTCCTTAGGAGCCTGGAGCTATTGATTTCTCTTAGTTTAATTTCCCTCTCATTCATTAGAGCAAATTAATTACTAATTTCTGATGATTTGTCCTTCTAAATATTTCTCATGTTTCTCTTCCTGTCCATTACAAATGCCATCTCCCTAGCTCAGATTTTTGTGACTTCACCACTGCTTGTGTTAATGAATTCGAAACTGACTTCCCTGCCCTCTCTCTGTAAAAGAGTCCCCCTAATTCTGTAGCTAAATGCAACTTCTTAAACCTCTTAATGAGATAGGCCAAGAGCCAGCTACCAATAATAACGATTATAACAAGAACTAACAATATGCACGTGTTAAGCATTTGTTATATACTAGATATATTAATAAGGCTTTATATATTTTATTTTGTTCTCATAATAATCCTATAAGGTGTTGTGGTGGCCATGAGATTGTGCCTCTCATATTTCCTGCTGCAGACTTTAATTAACTGGCAGCCCTAGCTGCCAGTTTTGTATTTGCTGTATGTGCTGTATTTGCACAACAAGCACACTTCCCATGGACTGTTCTTAGCCTATGACTGAGCACATCAGGGCTGCAAAGGCAGGCCATTCCTGGGAGATTAGGACTCCTTTGACAGGCTACATTGGCTTGAGGATTTCCCATTGGCCTTGCCAGAATTTTCTTTGAATGGCATCATAATCTAAGACTCTTTCTGCCTAACCTCTCCTTCTTTCCCTCTTTCCTGCACAGGGGTCAGACCTGCATCATGTTCTGATAGGTCTCCCATTTTCTCTCTCAGGAGCTCACCCTGCTGCCACCATAAATTTCATGTATATTTGTTTTCATCTTGATATCTGCTTTTTAGATAATTCAACCAGTACACATGGTCCAAGAAAACAGGTAGTAAGGTGGGGTTCTGGGCATGGTTCACCCATTTCCCGGTGGGCAAAGATTATTCCCTCCTGGGTGGTTTCTGAAGCATAAGTAGTCCCTAAGCTAAGCTAAGCTAAGTCACTTCAGTCGTGTCCGACTGTGTATGACCCCATAGATGGCAGCCCGCCAGGCTCCCCCGTCCCTGGGATTCTCTAGGCAAGAACACTGGAGTGGGGTGCCATTTCCTTCTCCAGTGCATGAAAGTGAAAGGTGAAAGTGAAGTCGCTCAGTCGTGTCCAACTCTTAGCGACCCCATGGACTGTAGCCTACCAAGCTCCTCTGTCCGTAGGATTTTCCAGGCAAGAGTACTGGAATTGGGGTGCCATTGCCTTCTCCAAGTAGTCCCTAGCACACAGTGATTTTCCAGTAGCTAAAGAGTTCACTGGAGGTGGCTTGGGAAATCTTCCTTGTTGAGGGGATTGACTTTGCTCATGTGATGATCCAACTGCAGAAGTTATCAGGGGGACAATGTATATGAAGACAATGGAATTGGCTGGTTACTGCTAAGCTGAACTGATACTCACTTGGCAGAGAGACAATGAGAGTCAGAAGGCTATTAGCAAATAGTTAAAGTCTAAGTATGAGAACCCTTATTACTGCAGTAGAAGAGAGGATGTAACTGAATAGCAAACAGATAATCTGATTAGGATGGCAGAGCTCCAGAGACATTTAAAAACAGTAAAGTCAGGTCTATTATGCTAAGTTCAGGGTCCTGGCTGGGAAAACCTGGGACCCTGACTTGTGAGGTAGGGACGTCTAGGTGGATGCTTCTAAGGATATGGCTCTGAAGACCCTTCTCAACCATAAGAATCTGCCGAAGTGAACTGCTCTGTAATAGAGCTAGCACTTCTGTATTGACAGACATAAGATGTAGAATCCCTCCTCCCATAAGGCAGAAAGTACACCCATAAGAATCCCCACCTCCTCTCCAGGCTGCCAGGCCAGTAACTTAGAGTCAGATATCAGCACAACTTGCTGATAAGGGAGAAAAGATGTCATATACTGGAGGAACTGCAGGAATTAGCTAGCATGTACTGGCAGAAGCAAGGTGATATACATGGGATTGTATTTTGATGGTGCTTTGTCAGGGGACCTGAAATATAAGACCGGATAAGCAAGAATGTATACACTTCTGGACAATTTTGGGGATAATAGGATTTAACACCCTACCACAAACCTTAAGGGCTAGAGTAGTTCTTAGAGTCTTTAGCAAAGTGATAGCAATGCTGAGTAAAGTAGAAATGCTTGCACTATCTTGGCAGATAGTAGAAGGCTAAAGAAAGTGGCCAAGCAGTGATGGCTGTATTATGTGAGGCCACCAAACATACCCATTGATGATATTCCATGAGAGAGTTCAGGAGACAACCCATTCATGAAGGCCATCAGGAAAGCACTTGTGAGAGTTACACCGAAATCATAGTGGTTGCTCTTCTCTACAGATCAGGGCCAGTTGTAAGACAGGTGGTCACAGAGCTGAGCTCATAAGTATCCATGGGGATGAGGAGCTTTAAGGTAATAGTATGTGTGTGCTAAATCGTGTCCAACTCTGTGACCCTATGGGACTGTAGCCCGCCAGGCTCCTCTGACCATGGGATTCTGCAGGCAAGAATAGTGGAGTGGGTTGCCATGCCCTTCTCCAGGGGATCTGCCTGACCCAAGGATTGAATCCGCATTTCCTGCATTGGCAGAAAGGTTCTTTATCCCTAGTGCCACCTGGGAAGCCTGTTTAAGGTAATAGAGGCCACAATAATTGTAATGACCTTCAAGGTCTAAGGGAACAGCAACGGACTTGGGCTGCATGAGTTGTGGCAGTAGCAGTAGAGCATGGTGTTTCTAGGAGAAAAATAGGTAGCACAGGATGGCAAATATATCCTATGATGATTCCCATAGTTCCTTTCCCAAAGGCATCCATGGAAGCTTACTTGGGTGATTGTATATTGGGAAGGGGAAAATACTCAAACATTTTTAGACCCACAATCTGAGTTGACTTTGCTACCTGGAGACCCAAACCATGACCATAGTACTAATAATTCAGTTCAGTCCTGTCACTCAGTCGTGTCTGACTCTTTGTGATCTCATGAATCGCAGCACGCTAGACCTCCCTGTCCATCACCAACTGCCGGAGTCTACCCAAACCCATGTGCATTGAGTCGGTGATGTCATCCAACCATCTCATCCTCTGTCATCCCCTTCTCCTGCCCTTAATCTTTCTCAGCACCAGGGTCTTTTCACGAGTCAGCTCTTCNCTTCTCCTGGCGATCTTCCCAACCCAGGGATCAAACCTGGGTTTCCTGTATTTCAGGCGGATTCTTTACCGTTTGAGCCATGATAGTAGTGTATATATGTCAATCCCAATCTCCTGATTTACCCCACCAGTCCCCTTCTCTCACCCACCCCACCATGTCCCCCCATCTATTCTCTGCACCTGCGTCTCCATTTCTGCCTTGCAAATAGGTTCTCTGTACCATTTTTCTAGATTCCACATATATGTATGTGTGCTAAGTTGCATTAGTTGTGTTGGACCCTTTGCAACCCCATTGACTGTAGTCTGCCAGGCTCCTCTGTCCATAATACCTCTTAAATCCATCTACTGGTCTCCAACCTTGCTGTCCCTGCTGTAGTCCTAGCTGCCTTTATCCCTAAGCCCGATAGCTTTTGCAGCCTTGTTACTGGACTGCTGCATCCTCTTCTACCCCCTTCCAGGCTTTCTCCTCCCAGCAGCCCACCTGACGTTCTGAAAATATAAAAACAGTTGTGATTAAGTCTTTTAAGAGGGACCCATCAATCTCACGATGAAGACCTGAATCCCCTGAATCCTCACCCTGAACTATCAGGCCTCACAGGATCTGGCCTCTCAGCCCACCAGCCTCCCACCTTGATCCCCCATCCTTCCCTAAATGGGGGTGGCACTGGCCCTTCCTCAGTCCCCAGATGCGTGATGCTTCCCACTGTGGGGTTCTGCACACATGATTCTTCTGCCTGGAATGCTTTCCCCTCCCCCAACTTTGGCCTAGCTCATTCCTGGTCAAACTTCAGTTCTCAGCTCAAAGTCAGATCCCCTCATAGCTCACAGCTCCCTGAGCAGGCAGTTTCTCCAGAGCCCTTATTACTCTGTAATTATGCAACTCTGAATGATGCTTGGACTCAGGTACGCCCAGTCACATGGGGGCAGGGAGATATCTCTTTGATTCAAGCTGTCATTCCAGCACTAGAACAGTGTCTGGTTCCAGCCAGAGCTCAATAACTGTTCTGTACTTGAATGAATAGACCCTCCTAGCAACCCTAAGAAGTAGGTTTTTATTATCCTGATTCCTGCACAGCTCAGAGACACTCAACAACCAACCTGGTCATACAGCAATTTGTAGCAGAGCCATAATTTAAACAGGGTCAAGTTACATCTAAAGCTCTCAAACAATATTTTTTTCTGACCTGTCCCTCTGTATCGGTGAGACCTGCAGGCCAGAAAGCTCCCAAGGCTTCTTTCCTCCTGACCAGGTATTTCCCACATTGGAGGAGAGGGTAACAAACCATGTGGAAACCTGAGTCAGGGCTGGGGAGAGGAAGAGAGCACGTGAATCCCTGCCTTTCCAGCACCCCACCTCCACACCCCTCCTTTTGGTCTTTCTACTAATAACATTGATCTGAGTGCCTACTGTATGCCTGGCACTATTTAAAATGCTTTACATATGTCTGTTTAATTAGTGAAGTAGATATTATTATTATTTCTATTTTTCAGATGCAAAAACTGAGGTCCAGACAAAAATAAATAACTTGCTGAAAGCTGCACCATGGATCAAGGGAGAGCTGGGACACAAACCAAGGCAGCCTGCCTCCAGAGCCCACATTTCATCTTGAGAAAGTTTCTCAGCTACGTGGTCTTCAGTCTTGGCGTGATGGACAGTCAGGGTGCTCAGCACTCCCCCTAGGTGAGGGGTGAGCTTACGAGGCAGTCTTTTCTCCAGGGCTGTTCAGTGTTAAGGGACAGGAGACGGGAAACTGCACTCAACACTGTATCCTGAAGGTGGGCTCCCAAAGGGATCATCATCAGTGCCTGCTCCTGAGTCCCTCACCTCAGCTCTGTCCCAATTCCAGGCTTTTCCCGAGCCTAGTTCTCCAGGCTTCATGTCCATTCTATGGGCTTCCGTAAGGCATATGAAGAAATTCCTCTACTGCTTATGATAGCCAATTTCTGTTTCTTACAACCAAAATGTCCTAATACAGTAATACCCAACCTTTTTGGCACCAGGGACTGATTTTATGGAAGATAATTTTTCCACACACTGGAGTGAGGGGAGCAGGTGGAGGGTGGAATTGTTTTTGGATGGTTCAAGTGCATTACATTTATTGTGCACTTATTTCTATTATTATTGCATCAGCTCCACCTTGGATCATCAAGCATTAGATCCCGGAGGTTGGGGACCCCTGATCTAATAGACACTCCCCAGAAATCCAGCTCAGAGCCTGTCACAGGGACAGCTGAAAGAGCTGGTGGCAGGTGGGCAGGGGCTTCCACAAGTCAGGGAGTAGGGGTGAGGGAGGGAAGAAGCTGGTGCTTGCATCTCAGAGGCAGGCAGCCCCAAGAATGGCAGTGGGCAAGAAGCGATGGCAGGTAAGGTAGCTTTGGCACTGTGCAGGGCCAAGTTAACATGACACAAGTCAGGCAGCAGGCTCTCTGGCAGGTACAGTTTGCACAAGGGCTCTTGTGAAGCTGCCTTCATTATCAGCACAGAAGCTGGGCAGAAACGCCGTGTGCTGCTAGGGGGCTGTCACCACTAAATGAAAGTGAAGGATGAGGTCACCAAACAGCCCCCCAGGCATCCCACTGAGAGGCAGGCACGTTAGCCAACAGGGCCAGGACATCCCTCCTTCTGCAAAGTGAGCTGACGCTAATTACACTCCTCAGAAGATCTCCCTCAGTATTATACAAGTGACGACCTTTATATAATCAGATCTCACTGTAGGAATTCATAAGTAATCCCGCTCCCCTCCCACTTTCTGCACCACCCTTTAAAAACCACACACAAGCACAGAGGGAAGACGAGATGCTGACTCAGCAGACATTTATGTCTGTGCCAGAACCCAGGCCAGGTGTTGGGAGCAATTGTTTGCAAACCTGGGCAGCACATCAAAATCACACGTGGGACTTGTAGCAACACAGAAGGCCCCTCCCCACCACCCACCCCGGACCCAGCTGAGGGCTTTACTGAATTAGAATATCTAGGGGCAGGGAATGGCAGGTGAATTTTACATAAGCTCTCAAGTGAAAGGTAAATGAGGTCAGAGAAGCAGTCAGGAGGGGTGCGCTGTGATGGGGTACAAATAGTTTAGGTTTTATTCAAAATGAGCACAGAACCCATCTGGAAGTTTTAGCAGAAAAGTGACATGATCTGACTCACCACTTAGAAGGGTCATGCTGTAGCTGCCACGGTCATGCGNTTCCATGTCCAGTTCTAACTGTTGCTTCCTGGCCTGCATACAGGTTTCTCAAGAGGCTGGTCAGGTGGTCTGATATTCCCATCTCCTTCAGAATTTTCCACAGTTTATTGTGATCCACAGTCAAATACTTTGGCATAGTCAATAAAGCGGAAATAGATGTTTTTCTGGAACTCTCTTGCTTTTTTGATGATCCAGGAGATGTTGGCAATTTGATCTGTGGTTCCTCTTACTTTTCTAAAACTAGCTTGAACATCTGGAAGTTCACGGTTCACGTATTGCTGAAGCCTGGCTTGGAGAATTTTGAGCATTACTTTACTAGTATGTGAGATGAGTGCAATTGTGTGGCAGTTTGAGCATCTTTTGGCATTGACTTTCTTTCGGATTGGAATGAAAACTGACCTTTTCCAGTCCTGTGGCCACTGCTGAGTTTTCCAAATTTGCCTACAGAGACCAAATAATAAATGAAGTTCTTGCTAACGTCTGGCTCCAAGTAGGCTTCCTGGGTTTGTGGATACCCTCAGTGGTTATTTCTCCTATTTTTGAATGCATTCATATACTTGAATGTTAGATTAACCCTCACTTTGGGTTAAAGATATAGTAAGGATGGTCAAGTAGAAACCTTTGAAATTGTTCTTTCACCTTTCTTCCTCTCCGAGCCAAGATATTACATTGGAAACAATATCACATCCTTGGAGAATGACTGAAGACCATTGCTGGCTTAAACAAGCAGTAGCCTTCATCATAGTTACTGTGCCAGATACGGTCTAATTGCTAGAACCGATCAATAAGGCTTTAAGTATATGATATATGGCCATTAATCTGACAAAAACATTTGTTTCACTTCAAATCAGAAAAGAAGGGATGGCCAAAAATAACTCATTTACTTTTTGATCTCAGAGCTATGTCAGCTTTCCTGTCCCGTTGTAATATAGCTGAGATCTAGAATGACTGGACATTCCACACATCAGTACACTAATCCATTTTATTGATGGTATACTGATGTACTCTAGAGGGTGGGAGTAAAACCCTACAGGGATTCAGGAACCTGCCAATTCAGTGACGTTTTTAGAAGTCCAGTGGTCTTGAGTATATTGGGATAGCTCTCCAAAGTATAAAACAAATCACTGCATCTTGCATCCCCTACCACAAAGATGGAAGCACAGAACCCTCCTTGGGTTTGGGAAGCAATATTTTCTACAGCTAGGTTCATTGCTGTGGCTCACATAGAGTAACAAATGGGCTGCCCGCCTTGAGTGAGACCTAGAAAAGAAAAGTCTGCCAGTAGGATCTAGAGAATCCTATGTTGTAGGAAGTGTCAGTGGTAGGAAATGATGCAGTTTGGAGCTTGTGTTAAGTTCCAGTGGGACAATCACACTGTAAGCTCTTGGAATTCTGGCTTCTGTTGCCTGTGAATATCCAACCTGTCAGCGATAGGGACCAATGCTGAGACCTTGATACGGCACTTTTCCTGGAGCAGACCAACCACCTACTTGGTGGCAAGTCAGCTCTTTTGGGTGTCTCCCACAGTGGCGGGACCAGTGGCTCATCCTCACAGGGATATATGGCTTTTTTTGGGCACTACCTGTAGTGCCTCAGTCAGCATCACTCTTTAGGGGCTTAGGAAATGCCTGATCTTCAGGCAGGGTTTCTTACTTAGCATCCCAACATGGGAACCTCGTCAGAGTGAAGGATGTGTGGAGTGAGCCCATGAGCATAGGTGCACTGGTCATATCACATACTGTATCATCCAGGGGCAGCTGGTCTCAGAAAATGTTGAACAGCTTTTTAAAGGTGCAGAGTTGGACTGTGAAGAAAGCTGAGCACTGAAGAATTGTTGCTTTTGAACTGTGGTGTTGGAGAAGACTCTTGAGAGTCCCTTGGACTACAAGAAGATCCAACCAGTCCATTCTAAAAGAGATCAGTCCTGGGTGTTCTTTGGAAGGAAGGATGCTAAAGCTGAAACTCCAATACTTTGGCCGCTTGATGTGAAGAACTAATCATTTGAAAAGACCCTGATGCTGGGAACGATTGAAGGGAGGAGGAGAAGGAGGAGAAGGAGGAGAAGGAGATGACAGAGGATGAGATGGTTGGATGGCCTTACTGAGTCAATGGACTTGAATTTGAGCAAGCTCTGGGAGTTGGTGATGGACAGGGAAGCCTGGCGTGCTGCGATTCATGGGGTTGCAAAGAGTTGGACACTACTCAGCAACGAAACTGAACAAAAAAAGGCTCAAGGCTTAATTTGAACTTGTTTTTCATACTAATGTCAGCATTCAGTGTTTTCTCATGTGGGAGAAGGTTGTGTGTAGGGAATGGAGGGTGGCTTGGGTGTGGCTGGGGGTAGGAATGAGGGACAGCTTCTTATTGGGGTCTGAGAAAATGGGCGGTTACTTTATTTGTTGAGATGGGGTGATTAAACTCCCAAAGTAAATTTTGAGAGACAGCTGCACACAAAAAGATGATGATTAGAACTAATTACTGTTGTTGTAGATGTTTTGCATTTCTATGGCACTTTGCATTTACAAAGAATTTTGTAATTGCTGATTAACTTTGCCACACCAGAACCTTGTGACAGGGGCAACAGTACCACAGATGTTTGTATGTGTTTTCTAGGAAGAAATTTGAGCTGCTTTGGCCACATACTAGAATTAAGGAATCAAAATCCTTATTGTAGCTCTTTTAACTTCCTGTGTGACTTTGAGAGTGCAGATGTGAACACTGTTAAAATTATTCTGTAATCTTATTATGAAGAATAACTCGTGAAGATTATTTAGTACTCTGCTAAGTTAAAAGATGTTATATGTAGGTATATAGTAGCAATACTAACTTCTCAAAAATTGTTTCCTCCATGTTTTTAAAAATTAATAATTGTGGCTATATCATATTTTTACATATCAAGTGCTTAGCATAGTGCCTAACATATGTACCTAATAAGTACTTAATAAGTGTTATCCATTTTTAATACTACAGCAAGACCCATGTAACATATGCATTGCTTAAAATTTTTTAAGTTTATTTTTTGGCTTCATTGGATCTTTGTTGCCTCACGTGGGCTTTTCTCTAGCTGTAGCCAGCTGGATCTTCTCTAGTTGTGGTGAGTGGGCTTCTCATTGAGGTGGCAGGGCATTTTTTGTTGCAGGGTATGGGCTCTAGGGCTCTCAGGTTCAGTAGTTGTGGCTCACAGGCTTAGTTGACCTGAAGCATGTGGGATTTTCCTGGACCAGGGATTAAACCAGTGTCACCTGCATTGGCAGGGGGATTCTTAACCACTGGACCATCCGAGAAGACTACACATACATTCCTATTGTTCCACTTGTTTTCTTTAGTGTTCCTGTCTTGTATAAAAATGCATGCAGGTGTACATTCACTTCTTCAGCAATATTCATTGAGTGACTACTGTTTATCAGACATTGCGCTTAGAGCTAGAGATACAGTTCAGTTCAGTTCAGTTCAGTTCAGTCTCTCAGTCATGTCCGCCTCTACGTGACTGCATGCATCGCAGCACGCCAGGCCTCCCTGTCCATCACCAACTCCCGGAGTTCACTCAGACTCACACCCATCGAGTCAGTGATGCCAGCCAGCCATCTCATCTTCTGTCGTCCCCTTCTCCTCCTGTCCCCAATCTCTCCCAGCATCAGAGTCTTTATCCAGTGAGTCAACTCTTTGCGTGACGTGGCCAAAGCACTAGAGTTTCCGCTTTAGCATCATTCCTTCCAAAGATCGCCCAGGACTGATCTCCTTTAGAATGGACTGGATGGATCTCCTTGCAGTCCAAGGGACTCTCAAGAGTTTTCTCCAACACCACAGTTCAAAAGCATCAATTCTTCAGAACTCAGCTTTCTTCACAGTCCAATTCTCACATCCATACACGACTACTGGAAAAACCATAGCCTTGACTACACGCATCTTTGCTGTCTAAGTAACGTCTCTGCTTTTGAATATGCTATCTAGGTTGGTCATAACTTTCCTTCCAAGGAGTAAGCGTCTTTTAATTTCATGGCTGCAGTTACCATCTGCTGTGATTTTGGAGCCCCCCAAAATAAAGTCTGACACTGTTTCCACTGTTTCCCCATCTATTTCCCATGAAGTGATGGGACCAGATGCCATGATCTTTGTTTTCTGAATGTTGAGCTTTGAGTCAACTTTTTCACTTTCCTCTTTGACTTTCATCAAGAGGCTCTTTAGTTCTTCTTCACTTTCTGCCATAAGGGTGGTGTCATCTGCATATCTGAGGTTATTGATATTTCTCCCGGCAATCTTGATTCCAGCTTGTGCTTCTTCCAGCCCGGTGTTTCTCAT
>SJYA01001304.1:1519603-1534733 GCA_006410615.1 Neotragus moschatus | reverse complement strand
TGACTGGACATTCCACACATCAGTACACTAATCCATTTTATTGATGGTATACTGATGTACTCTAGAGGGTGGGAGTAAAACCCTACAGGGATTCAGGAACCTGCCAATTCAGTGACGTTTTTAGAAGTCCAGTGGTCTTGAGTATATTGGGATAGCTCTCCAAAGTATAAAACAAATCACTGCATCTTGCATCCCCTACCACAAAGATGGAAGCACAGAACCCTCCTTGGGTTTGGGAAGCAATATTTTCTACAGCTAGGTTCATTGCTGTGGCTCACATAGAGTAACAAATGGGCTGCCCGCCTTGAGTGAGACCTAGAAAAGAAAAGTCTGCCAGTAGGATCTAGAGAATCCTATGTTGTAGGAAGTGTCAGTGGTAGGAAATGATGCAGTTTGGAGCTTGTGTTAAGTTCCAGTGGGACAATCACACTGTAAGCTCTTGGAATTCTGGCTTCTGTTGCCTGTGAATATCCAACCTGTCAGCGATAGGGACCAATGCTGAGACCTTGATACGGCACTTTTCCTGGAGCAGACCAACCACCTACTTGGTGGCAAGTCAGCTCTTTTGGGTGTCTCCCACAGTGGCGGGACCAGTGGCTCATCCTCACAGGGATATATGGCTTTTTTTGGGCACTACCTGTAGTGCCTCAGTCAGCATCACTCTTTAGGGGCTTAGGAAATGCCTGATCTTCAGGCAGGGTTTCTTACTTAGCATCCCAACATGGGAACCTCGTCAGAGTGAAGGATGTGTGGAGTGAGCCCATGAGCATAGGTGCACTGGTCATATCACATACTGTATCATCCAGGGGCAGCTGGTCTCAGAAAATGTTGAACAGCTTTTTAAAGGTGCAGAGTTGGACTGTGAAGAAAGCTGAGCACTGAAGAATTGTTGCTTTTGAACTGTGGTGTTGGAGAAGACTCTTGAGAGTCCCTTGGACTACAAGAAGATCCAACCAGTCCATTCTAAAAGAGATCAGTCCTGGGTGTTCTTTGGAAGGAAGGATGCTAAAGCTGAAACTCCAATACTTTGGCCGCTTGATGTGAAGAACTAATCATTTGAAAAGACCCTGATGCTGGGAACGATTGAAGGGAGGAGGAGAAGGAGGAGAAGGAGGAGAAGGAGATGACAGAGGATGAGATGGTTGGATGGCCTTACTGAGTCAATGGACTTGAATTTGAGCAAGCTCTGGGAGTTGGTGATGGACAGGGAAGCCTGGCGTGCTGCGATTCATGGGGTTGCAAAGAGTTGGACACTACTCAGCAACGAAACTGAACAAAAAAAGGCTCAAGGCTTAATTTGAACTTGTTTTTCATACTAATGTCAGCATTCAGTGTTTTCTCATGTGGGAGAAGGTTGTGTGTAGGGAATGGAGGGTGGCTTGGGTGTGGCTGGGGGTAGGAATGAGGGACAGCTTCTTATTGGGGTCTGAGAAAATGGGCGGTTACTTTATTTGTTGAGATGGGGTGATTAAACTCCCAAAGTAAATTTTGAGAGACAGCTGCACACAAAAAGATGATGATTAGAACTAATTACTGTTGTTGTAGATGTTTTGCATTTCTATGGCACTTTGCATTTACAAAGAATTTTGTAATTGCTGATTAACTTTGCCACACCAGAACCTTGTGACAGGGGCAACAGTACCACAGATGTTTGTATGTGTTTTCTAGGAAGAAATTTGAGCTGCTTTGGCCACATACTAGAATTAAGGAATCAAAATCCTTATTGTAGCTCTTTTAACTTCCTGTGTGACTTTGAGAGTGCAGATGTGAACACTGTTAAAATTATTCTGTAATCTTATTATGAAGAATAACTCGTGAAGATTATTTAGTACTCTGCTAAGTTAAAAGATGTTATATGTAGGTATATAGTAGCAATACTAACTTCTCAAAAATTGTTTCCTCCATGTTTTTAAAAATTAATAATTGTGGCTATATCATATTTTTACATATCAAGTGCTTAGCATAGTGCCTAACATATGTACCTAATAAGTACTTAATAAGTGTTATCCATTTTTAATACTACAGCAAGACCCATGTAACATATGCATTGCTTAAAATTTTTTAAGTTTATTTTTTGGCTTCATTGGATCTTTGTTGCCTCACGTGGGCTTTTCTCTAGCTGTAGCCAGCTGGATCTTCTCTAGTTGTGGTGAGTGGGCTTCTCATTGAGGTGGCAGGGCATTTTTTGTTGCAGGGTATGGGCTCTAGGGCTCTCAGGTTCAGTAGTTGTGGCTCACAGGCTTAGTTGACCTGAAGCATGTGGGATTTTCCTGGACCAGGGATTAAACCAGTGTCACCTGCATTGGCAGGGGGATTCTTAACCACTGGACCATCCGAGAAGACTACACATACATTCCTATTGTTCCACTTGTTTTCTTTAGTGTTCCTGTCTTGTATAAAAATGCATGCAGGTGTACATTCACTTCTTCAGCAATATTCATTGAGTGACTACTGTTTATCAGACATTGCGCTTAGAGCTAGAGATACAGTTCAGTTCAGTTCAGTTCAGTTCAGTCTCTCAGTCATGTCCGCCTCTACGTGACTGCATGCATCGCAGCACGCCAGGCCTCCCTGTCCATCACCAACTCCCGGAGTTCACTCAGACTCACACCCATCGAGTCAGTGATGCCAGCCAGCCATCTCATCTTCTGTCGTCCCCTTCTCCTCCTGTCCCCAATCTCTCCCAGCATCAGAGTCTTTATCCAGTGAGTCAACTCTTTGCGTGATGTGGCCAAAGCACTAGAGTTTCCGCTTTAGCATCATTCCTTCCAAAGATCGCCCAGGACTGATCTCCTTTAGAATGGACTGGATGGATCTCCTTGCAGTCCAAGGGACTCTCAAGAGTTTTCTCCAACACCACAGTTCAAAAGCATCAATTCTTCAGAACTCAGCTTTCTTCACAGTCCAATTCTCACATCCATACACGACTACTGGAAAAACCATAGCCTTGACTACACGCATCTTTGCTGTCTAAGTAACGTCTCTGCTTTTGAATATGCTATCTAGGTTGGTCATAACTTTCCTTCCAAGGAGTAAGCGTCTTTTAATTTCATGGCTGCAGTTACCATCTGCTGTGATTTTGGAGCCCCCCAAAATAAAGTCTGACACTGTTTCCACTGTTTCCCCATCTATTTCCCATGAAGTGATGGGACCAGATGCCATGATCTTTGTTTTCTGAATGTTGAGCTTTGAGTCAACTTTTTCACTTTCCTCTTTGACTTTCATCAAGAGGCTCTTTAGTTCTTCTTCACTTTCTGCCATAAGGGTGGTGTCATCTGCATATCTGAGGTTATTGATATTTCTCCCGGCAATCTTGATTCCAGCTTGTGCTTCTTCCAGCCCGGTGTTTCTCATTATGTACGCTGCATATAAGTTAAATAAGCAGGGTGACAAATACAGCCTTGACGTATTCCTTTTCCTATTTGGAATCAGTCTGTTGTTCCATGTCCAGTTCTAAACAGTTGTGAACAAAAAAGAAGTACCTCCTTGCATGAAGCTAATGTTCTGGCAGGAGGGGAAGGGTCATATTATCTAACTTCTACTAAAAAATATTCTAGTAGGAGTTAGGCTGGCATGGAGAGGACAGAAGTATGATTAGGATATATTTGGGATATGTATGGAAAAAATCTCTGAATTTTTACATAAAAATAGTATTTTTTTATAGCAACAGGTTAAGTATTTATTTGTAAGCTATTCATTTTTATAGAAGTATTTAAATTTCCTGGTGGCTCAGAAAGTAAAGAATCTGTCTGCAATGTGGGAGATCCAGGTTTGAGCCAGGAAGATCCCCTGGAGAAGGAAATGGCAACCCATTCCAGTATTCTTGCCTGGAAAATCCCATGTACAGAGGAGCCTGGTGGCCTACAGTCCATGAGGTCACAAAGAGTCAGTCATGACTGAATGCCTAATACACACACACTCATATATTTTATTTTAAGACAAATATGCTTATGATTTTATAAAATATTTAAAGAAAACATTATTTCATTTATTATAATATCATTGCTAATGCCACCATACTGAAATTTTTAAGGATAGAAAAAGTATTCATAATTTCATTACAATATTATTCCTTCTAAATTGCCTGCTTCAACATAGGAAAAATAGGCTCAGTTTCCTGACATTTGGGCATGTCTTGGAGTTGCAGACAGCTCAGAGGGATGGTAGTAATAGGGAAGAATATTATATAATGGCATGTGACTCCCTTAGGGCCTCCTTTGATGGGATGGAGTAAAGGGAGCGGAATATTGGCCATGCTGAAAAAGAACAGGTGAAGGCGATTAGACTGAGTCAGGATTAAATCCCTGGGACATGACAGGTACCAGAAGACCAGAGAGAAGGTTCTGGAGGTAGAGAAGAGCCCCAGGTTCTCACTTGTCTTCTCAAACTCAGGTGATTTCTGGGGAAATAGCTGCCTCTACTCCACAACATAAAGACTTAACACTTTTCTTTCTGTTAGGGTTTTAGGGCAGTGGATTGAAATGCAAGCCAGAGTACTGCCAAGATAACCCTGAAACAAGTTAATTTTGAGTTGTACAGGCTGTGAGTTTGGCCCCTTGCCCTCTTTTCCAGCTGCCACCGAAGTCTTCTCAGTCTGGGTTCTGCCTGGATACATCTAAATTGGGATGCAGTTTCCCAATTTATTCTTCACTCTTCAGACACTGAAATGAGTGTATGAACAGTCTGTAGATATTTAAGGTTAGAATTAGAGTTATGAAATTGAAACATATGTCAAAAATATCATCTGGGAAGTTTCTCTCCATGTCCCTGACTCTGTCTGAAAAGTGTGTTTGTTTTTCCTGCTTAAACTGTCAGTTCTCTGATGGCAAGATTCCATAAACTAAGACCAGTAGTCACACAACTCCTGGAAATCTTCATGAATATGAGGAGTAAATGTCGTCGAACTTGATGAAAATGTTTTGGAGGCTCTTCTGCCTTCTTCTAGGCCCCTTTCTGAGATACTCCCTTGAGTGTCTGGGTGTAGGCTCGGGTGTGAGCACTAGCTGGAAAACCCTTAAGCTTTCTTATTGTGGACACCAGGCTCACTGGATTCCTGGTACCTCCTTTAACAGTGCAGCCTACATGGTCTGTCATTCTGTCAGAAAATCCTATAAGGGTAAGGAGAAAATTCATTTCAGTAGAAAACTCCCATATAGTGTCTCTGATCTCAGGTTCCTTGAGTTTCACCAAAGAAGTCAGCCAGGTCATCCTCTGCCATGAAGAGACCTAGGCAGGAGTCCANTTCAGCTGTTGCGCCTTCCAGGGGACCTGCACCCTGTCTGGGGCATGTATGGCTGCAGCAAGGATTCTCATTCCATTTAGGCTGACACAGTTCAGCTGTTTCACTCTCAGCCTCAGATGTTTCTCCTCTGGCTCAGACAATTGCCCTGATGAGGGGATCGGACCCCGGCCTCAGTTGCCCCACCTGCCGACGGCAGGCCCAGTCGTACTAACGTGCCTGTTTTTCCTCCTACTTCCTTTGTCCTACTGAGTTTTGCATGGGTCTATATATTTTTTCTGCTGGTCAGGTACTCCTGTCCACGTTCAGCTGGCGTCCTGCATGCACTTCTGTGTGTATTCCTGATGTATCCGTGGAGAGAGATGTACTTCACGTCCACCTACTCCTCTGCCATCTTGTTCTCTCCCTGGTTACATTTAACCAGACTTTTCCAGCCTTATTTGCCCACAGAACTCCTTTCCCCTCTTAACACTTATTAACACTGTATCATTTGGGCTGAGAGGAAACAGCTGGCACACTCAGATGGGAATAATGTAAACAAGGTTAGCTTAGAGAAGGACTGGGTACACAGGCATGGGCAAGGTGTAATGGGTATACAGGAACTTGGGGCCAGAGCAATGATGTTGTTTCTAATGCATCTTGAAGAGCCAGGAAGGTGCAGGGGAATTGAGGCGGGATGGAATCCAGTTTGTCAGTCTTATCAACATCTGTTTAAAGTTCCCTGTTCTGTATTTCGGATTCCTGCTCCTTTTCCACCTCTTAGCTTACATCTGAGGTCTGGAGGGTTTGAGAACTACTTGGTGCTGGGACTCTGCAGCCCCACCTGTCAGACTCCAGGCTTGTTCCTCACCATACCTGCCATGTGAAACCTGCAGGAGATGCGAAACTTTAGTTCTGTCACAGAATCTCCCGTTCTCCAAGTTTGTTCCTGATGGCACACTCATACTCTCTAGGAATGGCACAAGAGCGGGTAAGAGGGGTCTGATGTCTGATGCTCCCTGGCAGACAAGGAGTATCCCAGGATAGGGCTCAGCCTGAGGCATAGCATTCATCTGGAAGTGTGGCCTGGGCACCAGAGTGGGAGTCACTCTTCTAGAAGTTCTACTCCCTGGAGCCAAGGGTGGTGCCTAGGAAGCAGCATGCTAGTCAGTAGACACATTGTCAACCTGGAGGATGAGACAGTGAAATGGCCCTGGGTTTAGGCAATGGGGCAGAACCTGGGCAGCCACACTGGAAGCAGACCAAGAGAAGTACTCTGGGTTGGGGATTCTGGCTGCAGTGACTTTTGATGGGTTCTCTGACAAGCATATGGACAGAAGGAGAAGCATTCAGGCTGCTGGGATGAAGGGGTGCTGACACTCATTTTCACCAGCTTTACCACTTTTCCTGCCACTACCTCCCTCTCTCTCCTTCCCTCTTCCTGGTCTTCTCTCTGCCCTTCTCCTTTCTGTTCATTTCCCCTTTCTCCTGAGATGCTCCTTTTACTTCCCATCTTCTCCTTTGTCTTTTCATTTCCCTTTTCTTCTGTGTTTCAGTCTCTTCTCCCTTCTGTGATACACTTTTTGTATTAGGCTGTGCTATCTATATATTTTAAATCCCAGAGGTGTATCTGCTAATTGTCCTTCTAGGGAAATAATTATGCAAGTTAAGATGATTAGATAATGAAAGTGTTCTCTGGGGCTGACCTCTTTACAAAATGATGATGGGGTGGTAGTGGGAAGGGGGATCACTTCTACTTAAAATAGCAGGATAGCTCAGTCAGTAAAGAGTCTGCCTGCAGTGCAGGAGACCCGGGTTTGATCCCTTGTTTGGGAAGATCCTCTGGAGAAGGACATGGCAACCCACTCCAGTATCCTTGCCTGGAAAATCTCATGGACAGAGGAACCTGGCAGGCTACAGTTCATGGGGTTGCAAGAGTTGGACATGACTTAGTGACTAAACCACCAGCAGGATGGTACAGCTCTTCCCAGAATGCTTGAACATTGGGGATGCAACACAACTCTCCCAGAGCTTGACCAGAGGGCTAATTCTGGGAGCAGCATCCTGGGAAAAAGATTGGATATTCTGTGGCCTTCTGGGAAGGCAATGATCAAGGAACTCTGTGATACAACTTGGAGCTCAGGATCCTGTGGAATTACTAGATCTGAATGAAGATTCTGAAGACGCTTGGAGTTTCTGAAACATGTATATCTGCACACGCACGTGCAGTCACACACACACATATGTAGGGCAAGATTATGGCTTCCTTCAGGCAGAGTGGTTTTGCAGATATAAATTGCTGAAACACATCAACTTTGCACTTAGTGTGCTTCATTGCACTCTAATGGTGGCTGTAAGCGTCCTGCTCACTCACTCATGTCATGTAAAAAGTGTTCACGAGATACATCCTTTCTTTCTCTGGGTTTTGCTCTTGATCCAGCACTGGGTGGATTGCAAGACCCTCCTGGCATTCCTAATTGCAGGTACCTGCCACTCCCTGCATCCAGCAATGAGCTGATGTCCCTAGGCAGGAAGAGTTGGAATGTTCTCAGCCAAAGACCAGTGGACACAGGGAGAGGTGGCAGTGGAAGGAGGGCATGAGCGGAGAAGCTACAGAGAAAGGGTTCAGAAAGTACTGAGTAGTGGGGGAGCAGGCAAATGGAATTGGGAAAACGTGCTTCCTGTTGGGGAAGGGAGGATCTGGAAGGAGTAATGACTGGGAAGAATGAAAAGGGACGGAAGACTAACTGAGAGACTGCTGTGATTTGCAAAGAGAGAATGTGATGCCCAGGGAGGTTAAATTTCATGTCCCAGTCATGGTCAGAATACGGAGTGCATTTGCAGGGATGCAAACCCAGCAGTCAGTGTCCTTGTACCAGCACACCCTGCCCAGAAAATAGGATTGCAACTGATGTCAGAGTTAAATTATTCCCTCCAAAACCTCAAGAAAGAGGACTCTTCAAAGACCCCTCAGGCAAGATGTGCCCACAGAAATATGTGCTGTCACTAAGAATCTGTGATCCACCCAGGTTTAACCATAAGAGAGGAGGAACAGTTCTCTCCAAATTTAACTAGAAATTACCCTAGTGGCTCAGAAGGTGAAGAATCTGCCTGCAGTGCAGGAAACCTGGGTTCAATTCCTGTATTGGGAAGATCCCCTGGAGAAGGGAATGGCGATTCACTCCAGTATTCTCGCCTGGAGAATTCCACAGACAGAGGAGCCTGGCAGGCTACAGTCCATGGGATTGCAAAGAGTTGGACAGGACTGAGTGACTAACACGCTTTATCTCAGTAAACCTTAAGCCCTTTTCATTGTCCACCTCCCCATAGTCCAGGGCACCCTCCTTTTCTTCATCATTCCTCATGGGAAGCAAAGGAAGTGGTTTTACACTTTAGGGTGACAGCAAAGAAATGTAGCCTAAGGACCCAGTAGAAGGAGGGAAGGCAGTTCAAATAAAAGGTTCCCACTCTTCCTGCTTATTTTGTTCCTCTGACTTATTTTTAAATTGCCAGGCACAAGCACAGAACAGCCTCAATTGGGGATGCTCCTAATTTCAGAACTTCCCTTCAGTTTCCATTAGGGAAACCATAGAGCTGAGTTTTTTCTTGAAGTTCTGCCTCTGGGTCATGTTGGCTCACTCTTTCTTACAGGCTTCCTGGTGGTCTCAGAGCCCCTCACCACATTCACAGTAGGCAGAGTTGCCATGTTTAGCAAATAAAGATACACAATGCTCTGCTAAATGAGTTTCAGACAAAACTCAAATGCATGTTTAGTTTAAATGTATTCCATGCAATACTGAGGACACATTTGTACAATGGAAGTGTTTGCTGTTTATCTGAAAAGATTTTATTTGAAGATCTGAAGCTGGGAATGCCACCAGCATGATTTTACTGGAGTGAGTCCAGCTACATACATCAGTTAGAAGATATCAGGCACTCTGAGTCTCTGAGACAGGCTGGGACCTGGGAGCCTTTGCTACAGTGCTGCAATGCTTATGCGTGGACAAACTTCTCCTCCAGCAGCAAAATACAAAGAAACTATATGAGACTAAAAATAACTGCAGTTGGGACAAACTCTGGACAAAAGATTGTTGTAAAGATTGTTGCTGTTGTTTAGCCAGTTCAGTCCTGTCTGACTCTGTGTGACCCCATGGACTGTAGCCTTCCAGGCTCCTCTGTCCATGGGATTTCCCAGGCAACGATAATGGAGTGGGTTGCCATATCTTCCTCCAGAGCGTCTTCCCCACTCAGAGATCGAACCTGCATCTCTTGTGTCTCCTGCATTGGCAGGCAGATGCTTTAACACTGAGCCATCAGCAAAGTCCCAACAGATGATAAAGAGATGAAAAAAAGCCCCAATTGCCAGTTTTGAAGAGCCCAGAGCAAAAGTAGGGTTTGGAAGCAAAACCAGGGTTCTGAGAATGTCACAGAACACACCACCACCTAAGGGGTGGGTAAAACACCTTAAGCCACCCTTCCCACCCAACCCTTGGACACTGTATCCTCCCCCCATGCAAGTAACAAGCTTAGCCCCTCACTGCCCCGCATCAAGCAAGCAAGGGAACCCTTTGTTCTCACTTGCCCTTGCTGTATCAGGGGCCCCCATTAAAGCCTTGCCTGGATTTCTTTCTAGGCCTCTAGTCAATTTCTATTCATTGGGGAAGGTCAAGAACCCTGGTGGGTATCACTCGGGCAGGAATTACACCTCACTGTTTCCTTCAGAAGCTACCTCTGCTTTCCCATTCCCCCTTCACTCTAGACTGAACTGCTAAGTCGCTGATACCCTTTTCATGACCAAACAATGCACAGATGACTTTGCAGAGCCATTCGCCTAGACTTCTCTCAGTATCAGTGAGTATCCATTTTTCTGACTTGTAAAATAATACACATCCATTGATAAAAATTGGAAAAGAACAGTAAAATTGTAGAAAAATCAGAAAGCGTAATAAAAAAATAGACATTCACCAAAATTGCAGTATATGGATTAGATTTAGACTGCCTGAGCTCAAATTCCAGCTCTAGTGCTTAACTAGCTGTGTGACTTTAGGCAGTTTCCTTAACCTCTGTGCTGCAGTCTTTCAGTCTGTAAAATGGTGGTAATAGAGTGGCTTGAATGAGTTTGTGAGGATTAAAGGAGTTTATATGTGTTCAGGTGCTTTAAAAGGTACCTGGTATATATATGAAATACTGCATAAGTGCTTTTCAAAAAAAATTAAAGTTCTTTCACCCTGAGATAAGTGTGCTTGGTGTCTTTTTTTATGCATTCTATCATATAGGCAAGTATGCTAGATTTCCATACTGTGGTAAATTGCATTTGTCAAGGTGGATGTGATGGTTCTTTCTCCTGACGTGCTCATCTGTGAAGTGGTCTGGACATTTCTCCATCAAGAGGTGAAATCAGACCCTCTCCCCTTAAATGTGGGCTTTTTAAAGTTTCTGGTCAGCAGAATGTGGTAGAAGCGGTGTTCTGGGACTTCCAGGGCCAGGTCAGAGGAGGCTTGTGGTTTCTGCTTCCCCTTCTGGAACTCTCCTCCTTGGGTCCTTCCTCTTGGAACCCACTCACCTCCCCCGCCCCCAGACCAAGGTACATGGCAAGACCTCAGGTAGGTGCTCTGCTTACTTCCCCAGCTGAGTGGCCTGCTGGCAGCCAGCCTCACCTGCCAGCCTGCATCAGTGGGTCAGCCCAGCTACCTGCAACTTCCTGAGAGACCCCAAACCACACGACTGAGCCTGGCTGGACCACAGAGCTTTAAGGGATTTACATCTGTTATTGTTTGGAGCCACTGAGTTATGAGATGGTTTATTATGCAGTGACAGAGAACTGGAAAACTATTTAAGGAAATACACCTACCCAAGATCCTGAATTTTAAGTATGAACCAAAGTGTCTTTCTATCCTCAGTTTCACTATTATTTTCAGATAAATGGTACATTTTCTGTTCTTAAATTTTTTTAAAATTAAGAGTTTAAAAATTTATTGCTATGGCTGATTCATGTTGTATGGCAGAAACCAACACAATATTGTAAAGCAATTATCTTTCAATTAAAACTAAATTACTTAAAAAACAAAAATGTTGATTCTTTTAATAAAAATAATATTAATTATCAAGTTTAATGCAAACTAAAAAATTTATTATAGTTGATTTACTATATTGTAAATTATAACTAAAATATTCTTAGTTTCAGATATACAGTAAAGTGAATCAGTTATATATTTATCCCCTCTTTCTTAGATTCTTTTCCCATGTAGGTCACTACAGAGTGTTGAGTAGAGTTCCCTGTTTTTACAGTATGTCCTGATTAATTATCTATTTTATATATGGTAGTATGTATGTACCAATACAAATCTCCCAATTTATCCCTGCCTCCTTTTACCCCTGGTAACCATAAGTTTGTTTTACATATATGAAATTATATTTCTGTTTTGTAAATAAGTTTATTTGTACCATTATTTTAATATTCCACATATAAGTGATATCATCTGATATTTGTCTTTTGCTGTCTGACTTAACTTCACTCAGTATGACAATCTCAAGTCAATCCATGTTGTTATGAATGAGATTATTATTATTTTTTTTTATGGTTGAGTAATATTCCATGGTATACGTGCACCACGTCTTTATCCACTCCCCTGTTGATGGACATTTAAGTTGCTTCCGTGTATTGGTAAATAGTGCTGCTATGAATATAGACATGCACACATCTTTTTGAATTATGACTTTCTCCAGCTATATGCCAAAGGAGTGGGGCTGCTGGGTCATATGATAGTTCTGTATTTGGCTTTTTAAGGAACCTCCATACTGTTCTCCATAGTGGCTGTACCAATTTACATTCACATCAACAGTGTAGGAGGGTTCCCTTTTCTCCACACCCTCTCAAGCGTTTATTGTTTGTAGATTTTTTGATGATGGCCATTCTGACTGGTGTGAGGTGATATCTCAATGTAGTTTTGATTTGCATTTCTCTAATAATTAGTGATCTTGAGGAAAAGGGATATTTTCAAGTAAACTGCTCTAAGAAAATATATTCCTCCTTCTTTGGAAACCTGGAGAAGGAAATGGCACCCCACTCCAGTATTCTTGCCTGGAGAATCCCATGGACAGAGGAGCCTGGTGGGCTATAGTCCACGGGGTCGAAAGAGTCAGACATGACTGAACGACTTCACCTCACCTCTTTGGAAAAGTTAATGACCAGTTGGGCTTGAGCCCTAGGTCATTCATGCCTGAAGGCATCTTAGAGATCATCTAACAGTCCCTCACTTGCCTACAGATAAGAATCAGGAGGTAAAGTGACTCACTCAAGGCCCTCTGGGTACTANGAAAGAGTCAGACATGACTGAACGACTTCACCTCACCTCTTTGGAAAAGTTAATGACCAGTTGGGCTTGAGCCCTAGGTCATTCATGCCTGAAGGCATCTTAGAGATCATCTAACAGTCCCTCACTTGCCTACAGATAAGAATCAGGAGGTAAAGTGACTCACTCAAGGCCCTCTGGGTACTAAATGACAAAGCCTGGCTGCGTCTCAGTTGTCCTCCAAACTCAGCGCTCTCCTTATTACGTTGTACTGCTTGTTTGTAAGAATGTTTATGGGCAGGGTAGAATTGGGAGTTTCTAAAGGCATGATGAGAGTGATGAAAGGCATCTGGGCTCTTTCTCAGCTATGTCCAGTCCATGTTTTCGGGGGAGGACACGGCTTCTTTCAACAGTGCCTTTTATGCTCTGTCTGATGAGAAAAATGTGAAATGTGGTGTATCACAGTCAAATCTGGAGAGAGGGCTTCAGTGGGGGAAATGGATGTCCTGAAGTCAGGATGGGTGAC
Organism: Neotragus moschatus; assembly: GCA_006410615.1. Lineage (NCBI taxonomy): Eukaryota > Metazoa > Chordata > Mammalia > Artiodactyla > Bovidae > Neotragus > Neotragus moschatus. Next base: position 1,521,697 of record SJYA01001304.1, on the reverse strand, counting down.
AGGCTTTGGGACACCTTGTTGTTCTGGGATCCAGAAGACTTGGCAAGGATGGGGCCTGTGGTGAGTAGGTGAGCATCAGTGGGAGGGCTGCTCCTGGGGCCACATGCTCACTAGCATCCCCACCGAGTATTCCGCATTTAAAGAACTGTGGTGTCTGAATGATGTAGGAGGCACTTATCATCTCAGGAGGAAGGAAGCATCAGAGGGAGGTGTTACAGTGAGGAGAGAACATCAAGATATTTGTTATGGGTTGAACTGTGTCCTACACAAGTCATATATTGAAGTCCTAAGTCCTAAAGCCTTTGAATGTTATTAATATTTGGAAATAAGACTGTTGCAGATGTCACTAATAAAGATAAGACCATACTGGGGTAGTGCGTGAGTGCTCAGTTGCGTCCGACTCTTTTGTGAGCCTGTGGATTATAGCCTGCCAGACTCCTCTGTCCATGGAACTTCCTAGGCAAGAATACTGGAGTGGGTTGCCATTTCCTCCTCTAGGGGATCTTCCTGACCAAGAGACTGAACCTGAGTCTCTTGTGTCTTCTGCAATGGTAGGTGGAATCTTAACCACTAGCATCACCTGGGAAGTCCCATAATGGTTTAAGGTGGACCTCTAATCCAATATGACTGGTATCCCTATAGAAAGGAAAAATTTGGACACAGACACATGCATAGGAGGAATGCCATGTGAAGATAAAAGAGATTGGGGTGATTTCTCTACAAGGTAATGAATGCCAAAGATTTCCAGTAAACCAGGAGAAACTAGGGGAGAAGCATGGGATAGATTGTCCTTACAGCCTACAGAAGGAACCAACCTTGCCCACACCTTGATCTGGGACCTCTAAGCTCTGTAACTGTGAAACAATAAGTTTCTGTTGTTTAAGACAGCTCATTTATGGTACTTGACTATGGCAGCCCCAGGAAACTAACAGAATGTTATGTAAGTCAATGCACAGAGTCTTGAGATAGATAAATAAGATGAAAGGGGCCAGAGAGTTGATTGGAGGAGGGATGGGTAGGTGGGGGTGACCTTGGCTTGTGGTAAAACTCTAGCATAAGAATTACAATGCAGGACCCTGGGATTCTGGAGCAAAGTCATGCCATCTGCAGCGGAGAATTATGCACCCTTTGAGAAATAGCTCTTGGCACGTTACTGTTTCCTGGTGGAAACAGAGTACTTGGCCATAGTCATCAAAGGACAATGCATCTGGAACTGCCCATTATGAGCTGGATTCTGTCAGACCTCCAAGTCATGAAGTCAGACAGGTCCAGCAGGCATCCATCATGATGTGGAAATAGTACATTTGAGGTTGAGGCTGGTTAGGACTAGAGGGCATGACTAATGTGTAAGATTAGGTAGTCCAGACCTGCTTGTAGCCTACCACAGTTGGACCAATGCCCTTCTCTGTCTTGTGTCTATCACCACAGAGGAGAATCACAAAAGACCAGCTGGAAGAAGAGGAAAAGCCTCAGCTTGGTTTACAGTTGGATTAACTCAATACATGGGTGCATGTCAAAGTGGACAGCAACCACTTTTCTCCCATATTTAAAGTTGGCCCTAAAAGTTAGTAAAGAATTCACCTGCAATGCAGGAGACCTCGGTTTGACTCCTGAGTCAGGGAAGATCACCTGGAGGAAGTCATGGCTACCCAATCCAGTATTCTTGCCTGGGAAATCCCATGGATAGAAGAGCCTGGTGGGCTACAGTACATGGGGTTGCAAAGAGTTGGATACAACTGAGCAACTAACACTTTCACTTTCTAAAAGACAGTAGGAAAGGGAAGGTCTTTCCAGTGGGTAGAACCATTAGCAGTGTACCTGATTGTATTTGTAGGAAAGGAAAAGTGGCCCAAAGTGGATAGCCAATGGCCTGGTCTTGGGTCAGAAAAGGAGAGGAATAGAGGAACATAGGCAGTGAGGTCTGGGGTGCAGGTGTGTGGTGGACATGTAGGAGTGGACGTGATGTGTGAAGATTTTTATTTCTCATTCACCACTAAGTTGGTTCTTTTTTTATTTTATTTTATTTTTATTTATTTATTTTTAATTTTTTATTTTTTTCCATCTCAGGTGTACATGAGTTCCCAATCTTGAACC
>SJYA01001304.1:1398870-1506612 GCA_006410615.1 Neotragus moschatus | reverse complement strand
TGGAGTATTACTAAGCCATTAAAAAGAATGCATTTGAATCAGTTCTAATGAGGTGGATGAAACTGGAGCTGATTATACAGAGTGAAGTAAGCCAGAAAGAGAAACACCAATATAATATACTAATGCAGATATATGGAATTTAGAAAGATGGTAACGATAACCCTATATGCAAGACAGCAAAAGAGACACAGATGTATAGAATGGACTTTTTGACTCTGTGGGAGAGAGAGAGGGAGAGGGTGGGATGATTTGGGAGAATGGCATTGAAGCGTGTATACTATCATGTAAGAAATGAATCACCAGTCTATGTTCGATACAGGATACAGGATGCTTGGGGCTGGTGCACTGGGATGACCCAGAGAGATGATATGGGGAGGGTGGTGGGAGGGGGGTTCAGGATTGGGAACTCATGTACACCCGTGGCAGATGTATGTCAATGTATGGCAAAACAAATACAGTATTGTAAAGTAAAAATAATAATAATAAAGAGAAAAAAAAGAAAAAATAATAAAGTAAGCCTGAATACTGAACAGTGTCTCCCTTGGCTTATCTCTCTTTGGTGGTATCTTAACATACACAAGGCCTCCCCAGGTAGCTCAGTGGTAAAGAATCTGCCTGCCAGTGCAGGAGATACAGGTTCGATCCCTGGCTGGGGAAGATCCCCTGGAGAAGGAAATGGCAACCCACGCCAGTATTCTTGCCTGGGAAATCCCACGGAAAGGGGAGCCTGGAGGGCTGCAGTCCATGAGGTCACAAAGAGTTGGACACAGTCTTCGCGACTGAATAGCAGCAGTATCATTCACAACAGGCAGCATCCAATTGATGCCTTCAGCATGTGTCTAGAAATTTCTTTCCCTAAATCCTTAAGTTCAGTCAGGTCCTTTTTATAATTTAAATTACTGTAGACAACATTTTGACAACATTCTGCCACCAGGTAACACATTGTCCTTTTCGCAGCTCCTAGTGACAATTTCCTCACTACCTTTTTGCATACAGTAGATTGTTCACCATTTCTCCAGCCTCTGTTAACAGTCTATTCACTGCTTTCCTTGCTCCTATCCACTGGCTCGTCCCAAAGCCAGCACCACATGGTTTAGATTTTTGTTATGGCAGTACCCGTCTTCTAGATAGGAATTGCTTTAGCAGTTACCTAATGCTGTGCAATAAATCACTCCACGTTTTTGTGGTTTCAAACAAGAACCGTTTATTTGCTCACTCTTCTGTGGTTCAGTGATTTGAGCAAGCTTATCTTGGATGGTTTATCTCCATCCCACATGGTGTTGGCTGGGTTCAGTCATATGCTTACACTCGGTTGTCAGTTCCTCTGGGAGCTGGCTGATGGAGATGGCCTTGTGCACATCTTCCAGTTGGCTGGGGCTATCAAGGGAAGGACCTCTCTTCTTTTCTGTGTGGCTCCTACAGCAGATATCCTGGACTTTCTACAGGGTAGTGGCCGCATTCCAAGAGAGCTGGCCTCAACGTGCAAGCACTTATAAATCCCTGGCTTGCATTATATTTGCTGTTGTCCCATTGTCCAAAGAAAGTAACTTGGCCAAGTTCATAGTCATTGTGAGAGTGAAAGAAGCAAAGGGATAGCTTCTGGGAGTCGTGATCCACTGAGCGGCTGTGAATGCAACTAGTTACCGTGCTGGATGAGTTCACTGATCTGCTGTTGCTGACGTCCAGACCTGGTTTGTGGTAGAGAATTCAACTGCCTACCCATATCTTGTGCTGGTATTCCTCTTCTTCCAGGCACATAGGAGAATGGCAGTTATTTCCCTGTCCCTCCTTACAGTGGGGTTATGAGACCAGTGGGCCATATCAGCTGTGGGTGAAATTATGTTATTTCCAGGTTGTTCTTGTTGCTGTTCTGTTGCTAAGTTGTGTCCCACTCTTTGTGATCCCAGGAACTGCAGCACACCAGGCTCCTCTGTCCTTCACTATCACTCTGAGTTTGCTCAAACTTATGTCCACTGATTCGGTGATGCCATCCAACCATCTCATCCTCTGTCTCCCTCTTCTCCTCCTGTCTTCAATCTTTCCCAGCATCAGGGTCTTTTCCAATCAGTTGGCTCTTCTTATTAGGTGGCCAAAGTACTGGAGCTTCAGCTTCAGCATCAGTCTGTCCAATGAATATTCAGCATTGATTTCCTTTAGGATTGACTGGTTTATCACCTTGCAGTCCAAGGCACTCTCAAGAGTCTTCTCCAGCATCACAATTCAAAAGCATCAGTTCTTCTGTGCTCAGCCTTGTTTTTGGTGCAACTCTCACATTCGTACATACATGGCTACTGGAAAAACCACAGCTTTGACTATACAGATCTTTGCTGGCAAAGTAATGGCTCTGTTTTTTAATACACTCTCTAGGCTGATCATAGCTTCCCTTCCAAGGGGCAAGTGTCTTTCAATTTCATGGCTGCAGTCACTGTCGGCAGTGATTTTAGAGCCCAAGAAAGTAAAATCTGTCACTGCTTCCACTCTTTCCCCATCTATTTTCCACAAAGTGATTTCTGGTGTGGCAAATCCAGCCTCACCATCCCTCCCATACTATATGTGCCCTGAAGTGTCTGCTGAGAGTGTGGTGGTTTCTGTTGGCCTAGGTTGATGACTGATTACATGAAGCAGAACCCCGACCTTCACCTCCACACTTTGTACCAGTGCAATGAGCTAAGTGAACTTTCTCCATTTTAAACCATTGAGATTTGGGGTTTGTTGGTTACTATGACATAGCCTAGCCAAGCCTATCCTCATGGATATAGAAGCCTCAGTCCCTCTATGCTCTGTGGTCAATTCTAGCTCCCTCCTTGAGTATTTTTTATTGTGACTTCTGCAGCCGGAAAAAGAGGATATGGATAAATAATGAGTATTTAATGGAGAAGACAAGCTTCTCAGGTGGCTCGGTGGTAAAGAAACTGCCTGCCAAAGCAGGAGACACGTGTTCAGTCCCTGGGTCTGAAAGATTCCCATGGAGAAGGAAGTGGCAATCCACTCCAGTATTCTTGCCTGGAGAATCCTGTGGACACAGGAGCCAGGTTGGGCTATAGTGTATGGGGTTGCAAAGAGTCAGACATGACTTAGCAACTGAACAACAACAAGGCAGAAGGTGGAAAAAAAGAGGAAGAAAAAAAAAAAATCCCTGGGCAATAAGGAGCCCACTGTTTATTTACCAAGCAGTTGTGAAGTGCTCCCTGCATACTGGACTCTGTACACTGCCTGGGCTATAAGACACATGCCCTGGAAGAGGACATGGGCTGGGGAGGCTTGACACATGAACAGCGAACCACACTTGAGAGCCATTAGTGCCACCGAGTGGTGGGACTGATTTTCTGTTTTCCTCTGAAATTGTCTAATTGTCCCTGCAGGCAATTTCCACAGAGAAATTCCAGTCTTGGTGCCTGGAGTGACAGCCTCACTGTAGTACATGTGTGGCTAGCCTCCCATGGTGAAACCACTGAAAGCCAGCGCTCATCTGGATTCATAGGATCTGTCATGTGTTTAAAAGTCAATCTTATTACTTTGTAATCTCATATCAGATTCAGTCCTTACAGATGACAAACACAGGGACAAAACAAAGCTGTTTGAGGGCTGCAGTTTGCAATTTTGAGGCAGGAATGGTGGTTTTTGAGCATTCAGTGCCAGCTCAGAGCTGAGGGCCTCGGTGGATAGCATTCATGACAAAACTTTGAGACTCTGACCTTATAAAGCCACAATATAATAAGGGATTAACCCATGAAATACTAACTTCTAACTAGTGATGCTTCAGGCTTCCCAACTGGCTCAGCGGTAAAGCCTGCAATGCAGGAGACTTAGGTTTGATCCCCAGATTGAAAAGATCCCCTGAAGAAGGAGATGGCAACTCACTCCAATGTTATGCTTGCCTGGGAAATCCCACAGACAGAGGAGCCTGGTGGGCTACAGTCTAAGGGGTCACAAAGAGTTGGCCACCACTGAGCACACATACACGCATTTTAAAGGTAGATCTGCCTTGGAATGTCTGGGACCAGCCAGGCTTGGCTGTTCAGGACTGTTTGGGAGCTCAGCACAGGATCTGAACCAACTGGGATGCTGCCAGCTGTCATGCAAGAACTTAACCAAAAAGTATAATCTGAGTGTGGTTGAGTTGTGTGTGGGACAGAGCTCAATTCTATTTAGTGGAGATGAATTTTACTCTACATATAACATGAGATATAAAGAAAGTTTTCTTCCCTCTAACTCTTTAATTTATTCTGAGCCCACATCCTGCCAAGCCAATGGAAAATTCAATCTTAGCCACAACTGGGGCTTCATTCCCCTTTGCTTTATGCTTGCTTTGAGTTGTGAGTCATAAAATCTTAAAAAGTGCAGACTATTTGCTGGGCACCCTCTGGTCTTTAGTTCAGATGACACTGTCCAGTTTTCAAGCCCACACAGTCCCTTGAAGTTTGGCTGCCTCTATGCTAGCTGGCACACAACGCCTTTGCTGAGACCCATACTTAGTTCTAATCACCTCGATGCAGCCGATGGAGGCATTGCCTTCTGAGGTCCTGACACCTCCTATGTTCATGCAAGTGAGCAGGAAATAGAGCTTGCTACTCTCAGAAACCATAAGTCTGTGCCCTTCTCGTCTTGAATCTTTCAACCCTTCTCTCAGGTCTTCCCGTGTCATGTTGCTCTCTCTCTGCTGACCCAGTCCCAAGCCCTAGTACTAGTCCTCTTTCCAGACATCTCTTTTTTTGGTTTTCTGGTCTCCAAGATCACGTGAACTTTAAAAACAAAGGTCTTTTAACCTTATTTTGTGGACAAGAGAAGCACAGTTTCTAGGATTCAGAGCCTTACATAGTCTCTTGAAAGGAAGAAGAGGAGGTGAGTAGTACCTCTTATTCTTTCTGATTTTTCTGCAGTAATGAGACCAAAGTTCATTCTACCTGTCTGTCTATGTCTCTCTATATCACCTGTCTAATTTTCCCCCTCCATATAGGTATTAAATCTAGAATGGTGGTAGAGGGGAGTCAGACATATATACACTGCTGTGTATAAAATAGATAACTAGTGAGAATCTACTGTATAGCTCCGAGAACTCTACTCAGTGCTCTGTGTTGACCTAAATAGGAAGGAAATCCAAGAAAGAAGGGATATACAGAAACACATAGCTGATTCAATTTGCCATACTGCAGAAACTAACACAATATTGTAAGGCAACTATGTTGTTGTTTAGTCGCTATGTCATGTCCAACTCTTTGCAACCCCATGAACTGTAGCCTGCCAGGCTCCTCTGTCCATGAGATTTCTCAGGCAAGAATGCTGGAGTTGGTTGCCATTTCCTATTCCAGGGGATCTTCCCTACCCAGGGCTCGAACTGCATCTCGTACAGTCTCCTGCATTGCAGGCAGGTTCTTTTCCAACTGTACCACCTGGAAAGCCCCAGGTCTGAGTGTGGATTTGGTCTTTTTCACAAGGCATTTATCGTTAGACTGGATTTCATGGCTTCTTTTCCCACCTACTTCTGAGGCACCAGTCTCTGGATAATTTAACAAGGATCCCTTTCACTAGGAATAGTTTTTCTTCTTTTTCTTCTCCTTCTCCTCAAGCTTCTCCTTCTCCTCCTCTTCATCTTCCCTTTCCAGGGAAAGTCTCCAGTTTCATAATACTCTTGACCATTGAGGAACTCAGCTCCAGAGCTAGCCCAGANATTATTGCTACAAAAGGCTTTATTTAATCCCACGTCATGTTACTGTAGCCTTCCCGGGTGGTTCAGTGGTGAAGAATCTGCCTGCCACTGCAGGAGCCATAGGAGATTCTGGTTCAATCCCTGGGTTGGGAAGATCCCTATGAGTAGGGAATGGCAACCCACTCCAGTATTCTTGCCTGAAGAGTCCCATGGACAGAAGAGCCTGGTAGGCTACAATCTATGGTATCACAAAGAGTCAGACAGGGCTGAGTGACTGAGCACACAGGCACTCATGTTACTGTGATAAATTAACTGGTTTACATGACTTTAGAAAAGGTATAAAGTAGAGATATGCATAAATAATCAAATTGCATACCACCACAAAGAGTCAGACACAACTGAGTGACTGAACTGACTGACTGACACTCTGTGAAAATCAGACTTTATCCATTTGACTTTTTTTTTGAGTTTAAAGAACTGGATGATCATGATCACATTTGGATAAACTTCTACTTGTTCACTTCTCTCAGTGCCCAACTACCCCATGGCATTTGGGGAATTATTGAGACAGTCTCCAGTCTTTTGAGTCTGAATTCCAAACAAGGGACCACTTAGTGCTCAGTCATGTCTGACTCTTTGCAGACTTTGTCCATGGGATTTCCCAGGCAAGAATACTGGAGTGGGTTTCCATTTCCTATTCTAGGGAGTCTTCCTGACACAGGGATCGAAACTGCATCTCCTGTCTCCTGCTTTGGCAGGCAGATTCTTTACCACTTAAGCCACCAGGGAAGCCCAAGGTTTTGACCCATGACAGTAAATGGCGGAGAGTGCAAAACACTTCCTGCTTTGTTGGGCTGATAGCGATACCTCCTCTTCCATTTCAGAGACTTGGTCCATGTGGGAGACCTTATGACAATAGTGGGTTGATGGTGATGATGGTGATAATCACCATTATCAAGGTCCATAAGCAGGGACAGAGCTTTAGAGCTTTTTCTTGGGGAAAGAGGATGATGGGCTACTTTCCAGGATAATTTCCAGTTTTCAGAATAATTTCTAGACTCTATTTCTCAGATCCCTAGAAAAAGCTCGCCAGAAGTGGGACCTGTGCTACTGGAATTGAGATTCTAGTCACAGAGTTAGGTCATGTCTCTGTCTTCGCTTCCTCTTGCAGGGAAATTTTCTATTCTCATTTGATAGAGATTTGCAAATGATTGTGTTTCAGGGGAAGCCTTGCAATTACCTGCCTCACTCAATGTTCTATTTATATGTCATTTTTCGGGGTTAATTTATTTCAGAGAAATAAACCACAAGCATCCTAGTGCCAGCCTCAGAGCTGGTTCCCAGTCGTGAGGGTGGCCAGGATGAAGCAGGAAAGAGGCCTCACTGGGTCCAGCTAAGACTGCAGAGATGGTAAATCAGAAACACTTATCTCTGGCAGATCTAAAAAAAACTGGGACATCTTTGGAAGCCTTCAAAATGTCAGAGGCAGATCAGTGAGGAGCAGCTAAAAGGTGAGACTCTCTTTGGAATATGGTAGGTCTGGAGAACACGCAGATCACCTAGCTGCATCCAGTGTTTCCCTGGACATTTTGTTTTTGTCATTCTTACACCCATGTCAGTGCCTAGAAATCATCGTTGGCTCAGATATGTCTTTGTTCAACTCAGTCTCATGAGCTGGAGTTGGCTGGTTACATGGGAAAGCTGTCATAGAAACATGGGGTTGTACTTAGCTCTCGTGTGTTTGACTGTGTGTAGAGGTAGACACCCGCATTGCAGATCAAGGGAGCAGACGTACGGTTCTAGCGCTGGCCTAACCTCTGTCTGGTTGCTAATTTCTCCATGGCACTCACTGGATAAGCCTCCCCTTATTTTTTCCTTTTTGGGTGACTTTGACTCCTCTGTAAGCCCTGATGCTAAAAGGCTAGAGAGTACATGGCAGCTTGTCACTTGCAATAATCAATGCGTTTCATTACCTAGTATATGTAGGTATTTGATATTTGCGGTAGTGTATTTATGTCAAATCTAACTTCCCAGTTCATCCCACCTTTCCTCCCCCTCCACCTCCACATGTCTGTTTTCTACATGTGTTTCTATTCCTGCCCTACAGATAAGTTCATTTGTATCATTTTTCTAGTTTCCACATATATGCATTAATATATGAGATTTGTTTTTCTCTTTCTAATTTACTATGCTCTGTATGACAGACTCTAGGTCCATCCACATCTCTACAAATGACCCAGTTTAATTTTTTTTAATCGTACTACTATGACTGAGTAGTACACCATTATGGTCTTCCCTAGTGACTCAGTGGTAAAGAATCCACCTGCCAATGCAAGAGATACAGGTTTGATCCCTGGGTTGGGAAGATCCCCTGGAGGAGGGCATGACAACCCACTCCAGTACTCTTGCTTGAGAAATCCCGTGGACAGAGGAGCCTGGAGGGCTACAGTCCATGGGATCTCAAAAGAGTCGGATATGACTTAGCAACTAAACAGTAGCAACAACAAATATTCCATTATATATGTGTACCACATCTTTATAAAGTAATTATATTCCAATAAAAAAGTGCCTGGATGACAACAAAAATTAATGTTTGCAGCTCAGGGAACATCAGTTCGACAACAAAGTTACAAGTTTCTGTCTCCCTCTGTCATTCCCACTTTGCTTGGGGACCTAGGTTCAAAAATGGAGACTGGCCCAATAACTCACTAAATAGAAGTAAAAAATTTAAGAGAAATGCTTGATAAACTCTTCAGATCACTATCTCTTTGCAGATTGTCACCAATGAGGATGAATGCTGATTCAGAAAAACAATGCGTGTGGTAATGCTGAGTATGACCAGATCCCCTCACATTGGTTTCAGCACTTATTTCTGGTTAAGAAACTGTCTTGAAATTTACTTCCTTGGATCACTCCATTTCCTCCTTAAGTTACCTGTGTTCCTTTGTTCTCCTGGATTGCTGTTTCCATGCCATAATTTTTTATTTGTTAATATGATATTTATTTTTATTTTTTATTGGAGTAAAATTTCTTTACAATGTTAGTTTCCACTGAACAAGGAAGTGAATCACCCATCCGCATACACATAGCCCCTCCCTCTTGGACCTCCCTCCCACCCCTTCATCCCACCTATCTGGGTTGTCACAGACCACCACGCAGAGCTCCCAGGAGTGGTGTTTCGTTTGTTTGGTTTCTGTTGTGTGTGTGTTTTTTTTTTTTTTTGCTGAGCTCTGTGGCTTGTGAGATCTTAGTTCCCTGACTAGGGATTGAACCATGGCTATGAAAGCCACTGAGCCTCCCGGGAGTTCCTGGGAGTAATGTCTTTATGAGAAGAAGAGAGATCAAAGCTCTCTCTCTTCCTGTTCACACAGAGAGGTCACTTGATGACACTGGAAGACGCTTCTATCTAGAAGCCAGGAAGAGGGCCCTTGCTGGAAATTGAATGTGTTAGCACCTCCCTCTTGGCCTTCACAGCCTCTGGAACTCAGAAAGAAATGTCTGTTGTTTCAGGCCTCCAGCCTGTGATGTTTTGTTATAGCAGCCTGAGGTGACCAAGGCACTGTGCCCAGCACCCCAGAACATCGACTCCTCAGTGAAACAAGCAGTGGAGGGAAAGTATATCCCATTGGTTGGAAGACTCTGAATTGACTAGAAGCAAATTTTCACTGGGCTTCCCAGATGGCTCAGCAGTAAAGAATCCACCTGCCAATGCAGAAGACACTGGTTTGATCCCTGGGTTGGGAAGATCCCCTGGAGAAGGAAATGACAACTCACTCCATATTCTTGCCTGAGAAATCCCATGGAAGAGGAGGCTGGTGGGCTATAGTCCATGGGGTCACATAGAGTCAGACATGACTTGGCGGCTCAACAACAAAATTTTCACTAGTCAGCAGTACAGAGACTTGGGTTAGAAAGTGAGATGAGTTATAGAAATTTAAGGACCTTCCGCATTTGCATACCTGCTTTTGTGCCCTGAGAAAGTCATCCTTGTTTTTCAGGAGGTGTTGCCACCTGGTTTCTGATAGCAGTCTGCTAGAATTAGCTCAGGCACCTGTTTTCTGAGACACTGTGACTCTCTGGGGCTTCTGCCCTCCGTCAACTATGTTTAAGAATAGAGTTCATATATGTCCATTAAAACACAATATTTGTCTTTCTCTTCCTGACTTACTTTACTCCGTACAATAGGCTCTAGGTAGATGGTACCGACGGTTCTAGTGCAGGGCAGCAAATGAGACACAGACATAGAGAACAGCTTTTGGACTCAGTGGGAGGAGGAGAGGATGGGACAAATTGAGAGAGTAGCGTTGAAACATATGTGTTACCATATGTAAAATAGCTAGTGGGAGTTTGATGTATGACACAGGGCACCCAAAGCTGGTATTCAGTGACAACCTGGAGGGAGGGAGGGAGGAGGGAGGTGGGAGGGGATTCCTAAGGGAAAGGACACATGTATACCTATGGTTAATTCATATTGATGTATGGCAAAAATCATCACAATATTGTAAAGTAATTATCTGCCAATTAAAACAAAAGAAAGAGGAAAGAAAGGAAATAAGAGAACAGGAGTATCTGGGACCTGATCCTCCATCACTCTAGACAGCAAGACCTCACGGACTGTCCCAGGCCCTTTCTGCTGTCGGGTTGCTCTGGCACGCAGGCAGGAGAGGTGGCGGAGCCCCTGAATAGCTCCTCCTAGGCTGAACCCAGGTTTCTGCTTCTTCTGAAACTATTGTCCGGGTGGCTTTGGGCTGGGGGAAGGGGAGGACAGGCTGCAGAATATGTTATGCTATGCTAAGTCATTTCAGTTTCAGTCTGACTCCTTTGTGACCCTATGGATTGTAGCCTGCTAGGCAACTCTGTCCATGGGATTCTCCAGGCAAGAGTACTAGAGTGGGTTGCCATACTCTCCTCCAGGGATCTTCCTGACCCAGGGATCCAACCCATGTCTTTTATGTCCCCAGCACTGGCAATGCAGGTTCTTTACCATTAGCACCACCTGGGAAGCTGCAGAATGGAATTGGAGTCTGTATATTCAGCAGCTTGTCCCCTGTCCTCCCTCCACGCACTTCCATCCTCCAGCTGGTGGAAGCATCAGCTGGTCAGAACAGGGTAGTCTGGCACTTTATCAGTAGCTTCCAAATTTATAATTTATAGCATAGACTTTATGCCATGATCCCTTAAGGGCTGTGGCATTTGATATGGACACGCTAGTTGAGACTTAAAAATGTATCTTCTCCTCTGTTCTCTCTTCTATGAGACTCAGGAGTTGCCTCTGAAGCTCAGAAGCTGAGTCTCGGCACTTTTTGTCCCTTTTTTTTTTTTTTTTACTTTTTCCTGCTGTAACAATGCTTCCCAGAAATAGCAAAGGAATGCTTGTTGTATGAGTTGAATGGTGAATAGCTGAAGTCATCCAAAATAGTATTTGGACACACAGATGCATGTCTTATGTTATCAGTGATTTCCAGAGATAAGATGCTAAGTTAAGTTTAAGATTCTCAAGGCCAATGTGAAAAGGAAAATCATCGCAGGATTAACAGCGTTCAAAGATTAAAAAAAATTGCTTAGCAGTAGTACACGTTTTTCTGATTTGAGAGCCATAAAAGTTTACAGAACAGAAATAGATTCACAGACATAGAAAACAAACTTACGGTTACCAAAGGGGAAAGAGGGATGAGGGATAGATTAGGAGTTTGGGATGAGTTGATACACACTGCTATATATAAGAGAGATGAAAAAAAACAAGGTCCTACTGCATAGCACAGGAAAGTATATTCAATATCTTGTAATAACCTATAATGGAGAAAAATCTGAAAAAGACTTTATGCACATGTATTTTATATATTTGTTTTTTGTTGTTGAGTCACTAAGTCGTGTCTGACCCTGCGATCCCATGGACTGCAGTACACCAGGCTTCCCTGTTCTCCACGATACATATATGTATTATCTATGTCTCTATCTATATGTGTATAGATAGATAGATGCATGTCCCAGTGGTTCAGAGGTAAGAATCTGCCTGCAACGGAGGAGATCCAGGTTCAATTCCAGGAGTGGGAAGATCCCTTGGAGGAGGGCATGGCAGCCTATTCCAGTATTCTTGCCTGGAGTATCCCATGGACAGAGGAGCCTGGCAGGCTATAGTCCATAAGGTTGCAGAGACAGACATGACTGAAGTGACTGAGCACAGCACACACACACACACACACACACACACGTGAACCACTTTGTTGTACACCCGAAACTGACATAACATTGTGAACCAACTCTACTTCAATTAAAAAAGAATACCTGTTTAATGAGATAATGGAATGCATGAGTTGTGGGACATCTTGCATAAACACATGTAGGCGTGTTCACACACACACACACATGCACACAATACTTTTGCAACTGTGTCTAACACAGACTGAACACAGCCTATTTGAAATCATATCTTGATGAGAATGAGCACAGTTAGACAGTGTTCACATTTAAAGACAGTGCCTTATGCTTTGGCAATCAACTAGACAGAGGACAGTTTCAAGGATTATTAAATGAAAATAATACAAGAGTTTCTTCAAGAAATGTGACTGGATAAATAGACCCAGTACTTTCACACTTTCTCTGTAAAAAGACCTGATCTATTCTAGAACATGAACACATAGGTGAAAGGAGAAGGTTTCAAAGCAAGTGTTAACCCACTGAGGCTATAAAAAGCCCAGTGAAAGATAGTTGTGTTTTCCAATCTGCTACACGTGTGTATTGAAGTTGATGTTAAAAAAAAAGTTTCTGTGGTCCAAAAACCTTGAGAAATCCTGCATCCTAAATATCTTCTCTTAGTAAAGAATCCACAGCATGTAAGCAGTGCTGGAACATTTTTAGGTAAGGAAAAATTTCAGTTTTGTTTTGTGCATCAGAATCTCCTGGTGATCTAAAGAAATACTTTAAAAATACCCATCCCTCAGAGACTATGATTTATGCTGGGATATTTAACAAAAATTTCCCTGAGTTGAAAGGCACTGGTGAATTCTTCGTTTTTAAAACTTATATAGATCTTGCATTTGTTTCCTGGGATGGCTGCAACTTAATACCATAAACTGAGTGACTTAAAACAGCAGTTCTACAATTCTCCCGCAGTCCAAAATGAAGGTGTCAGCAGGGCCATGCTCTCTTCAAGGCTTTTAGAGAGAGCCTGTTCTATGCTTTTCTCTTAGCATCTGGTGGTGCCTGCAGCCCTTGTTATCCCTTGGCTTGCAGCCCCCTCATACCAAGTGCCCTCCCTGTGTGTCTCTCTCCTATTCTAAGGATACCAGTGATATTGAACTAGGGCCCACCCTACTCCATCCACTGTGACCTCATCTTAACTTGGTTACATCTACAAAGACCCTGTTTCCTAATAAGGTCACATTCACAGGCAGGTGCCAGGATTAACACTTGTTCTGTTTAGTCTCTCAGTTGTGTCCAACTCTTTGAGATCTCATGGATTGTAGCCCGCCCGGCTCCTCTGTCCATGGAATTTCCCAGCCAGTAATACTGAGAGTGGGTTGCCATTTCCTTCTTCAGAGGATCTTCCTGACCCAGGGATTGAATTCACATCTCTTGCACTGGCAGGCAGATTCTTTACCGCTGAGCCACCAGGGAAGCTTAGGGTTAACACTACAATTTATCATTTAAGGGTGGCACAAATCAACACATTCAGATCTCCTTTGGGGAGAATCCTTGAAACACACTTTGAGAAATACTGCCCAGCAGTACTCTTGCCTGGAAAATCCATGGTCGGAGGAGCCTGGTAGGCTGCAGTCCGTGGGGTTGCTAAGAGTCAGACTCGACACTGAGCAACTTCACTGTCCGTTTTCACTTTCTTGCATTGGAGAAGGAAATGGCAATCCACTCCAGTGTTCTTGCCTGGAGAATCCCAGGGACGGGGAAATCTGGTGGGCTGCTGTCTATGGGGTCACACAGAGTTGGACACGATTGAAGTGACTTAGCAGTAGCAGAATTTTAAATTCTGTGCAATGTAACTTCCTGGTTAAAACCAAGATGCATTACAAACACATTCTATTCCCCACTAACAATTTGAACTGTGGACAATCAGATGCTGCTGGATGTTTTCCTGTNGGCTGCTGTCTATGGGGTCACACAGAGTTGGACACGATTGAAGTGACTTAGCAGTAGCAGAATTTTAAATTCTGTGCAATGTAACTTCCTGGTTAAAACCAAGATGCATTACAAACACATTCTATTCCCCACTAACAATTTGAACTGTGGACAATCAGATGCTGCTGGATGTTTTCCTGTGAAGATGATTTTAGTTTTAGAGTGATTGCTCTAAAGCCATTCTTTCTGACCTGAATAAGCTTGCCAGACCAATGGTCTGTTTAGTGACCACGCCCACAGTGGACAATAAACACAGAAGCGACACAGCAGCAGCAGAGAGAAAGATACTTACCTGAGCATCCTTAATAGAAGGCAGGCCTGCTGACAGGTGTTTAAAAGAACAAAGCTCCAGTACACCTCCTTGTCACAGTCCTAGGAACTTGGACTGTCACAAGTCCTTTTCCTGCCTGGGAAATTCCATGGACAGAGGATCCTGGAGGTCTACAACCCACGGGGTCTCAAAAGAGTCAGACAGTACTTGCCGGGAGCCAGCGTGAGGAATCCCACCGGTGACAAGGTCACGCGGCAGGAGATNCTGAAGGATGTACATTCCCACAGTCCCTGAGCTTGTGCTGTCACCAAATGAGCTGTGGATCCTCTCAGTGTTTTTCCTCCATCTCGTATTGACTCAGACGTGGAACTCATGCTCTTTCTGTGAGTTAACAGAAATGAGTGTAAACACTCATTCACTCACATCCACAAGTCTTTATGTAGGAGGCAGATTTTACTGAATAAAAGATGGATATATTGGAGTGAAAGTGAAAGTCGCTCATTCGTGTCTGACTCTTTGTGACTCCATACACTGTAGTCCGAAAGGCTCCTCTGTCCATGGGATTTTCCAGGCAAGAATCCTGGAGTGGGTAGCCATTCCTTTGTTCAGGAGATCTTCCTGACCCAGGGATCGAACCCATGTCTTCTGCCTTGGCAAGCGGATCGAATTATAGGCAGATTCTTTACCATCTGAGCCACCACGGAAGCCAATATTGGAATAACAAACAATTTAGAATTGAACGGGAGCCATCTCGAATTACCATTTCACTTGGCCTTCCCCTCTTCCTTCCTGCCTTTCTTTCTCTACTCTGCTCTTCTTTTATTCCCAACTCTTGTTCCTTGCAGTTTAATGGTATCTTTGGGTCCTTGTAGTCCAGTGCCTTCTGGGATTCACTTTCCAAGCCAAGTGTATAAACTAGTGCTGTGTAACAAACCACCTCCCAAATTCTGTGTCTTTGACAACATCATTTATTATTCTGATGAGTCTACGGCCCTGCTACTTTGGCTGGGAACATTCATGTATAGATTGTCAGCTTGTGGGTCAAGGATGCCTTTGACTTTCTTCCATGTGTCTCTCATCCACTCTCAGGCCAGTCCTTGACATGTTCTCATGGTGGTGGATGGGCAGGATAGAAAAGAGAGTGAAGATGTGCAGGAATTTTTTCCAGCTTCTGCTTCCATCTCTTTGCTATCTTCTCATTCACATGGCCCTGCCTGGAGTCAGTGTGGGCAGCACTGGAGAAGGACACGGCTACACACAGCATGGGAAGCTGGGGATGTTAGTGCAATCTGTCACTCACATCATGTCTTCCAAGAAGTATTTTTCTAAGCAAAGACTACTCCCTCTCTAGGAGGCACGCTGGTTCCAGCTGTTAAGACAATAGTTTGTTTCACTCTGCTACATCTGGTTCCTGCTTTGCATCTTATTACACAACAAAATAGCCCAGGGTATTATGCTTTATGGGGACTTAAGTGTTTCCACATGAAAGGCAAATATTTGTAGGTCATTGATTTATTTCTCTAACTCTTACAGGCGGATCTAACCTCTTTTTATTTTTAAGAGTCTTGCCTAAGTTCCAACGACTGTTGTTTTTTTATTTTTATTGGCGTATAGTTGCTTTTGGGGCTTCCCTCGTGCTTCAGATGGTAAATAATCTGCCTGAAATGCAGGAGACCTGGGTTTGATCCCTGGGTCAAGAAGATTCCCCTGGAGGAGGGCATGGCAACCCACTTCAGTATTCTTGCTTGGAGAATTTGATGGACAGAGGAGCCTGGTGGGCTACAGTCTATGCGGTCACAAGGAGTCGGACGTGACTGAGCGGCGAACTCTATAGTTGTTTTACAGTATTGTCTTAATTCCTACTGTACAGCAAAGTGAATCAGCTATATGTATACATATATCCCTTCTTTTGGGGATTTAGGTCACCCTAGAGCATTGAATCGGAGAAGGCAATGGCACCCCACTCCAGTACTCTTGCCTGGAAAATCCCATGGATGGAGGAGCCTGNTTGTCTTAATTCCTACTGTACAGCAAAGTGAATCAGCTATATGTATACATATATCCCTTCTTTTGGGGATTTAGGTCACCCTAGAGCATTGAATCGGAGAAGGCAATGGCACCCCACTCCAGTACTCTTGCCTGGAAAATCCCATGGATGGAGGAGCCTGGTAGGCTGCAGTCCATGGGGTTGCAAAGTCGGACATGACTGAGTGACTTCACTTTCACTTTTCACTTTCTTGCATTGGAGAAGGAAATGGTAACCCACTCCAGTGTTCTTGCCCGGAGAATCCCAGGGATGGGGGAGCCTGGTGGGCTGCCGTCTATGGGGTCTCACAGAGTCGGACACGACTGAAGCGACTTAGCAGCAGGAGTAGCAGCAGCAGAGCATTGAATTGGAGAAGGCAATGGCACCCTACTCCAGTACTCTTGCCTGGAAAATTCCATGGACGGAGTAGCCTGGTAGGCTGCAGTCCATGGGGTTGTGAAGAATCGAGCACGACTGAGTGACTTCCTTTTCACTTTTCACTTTTATGCATTGGAGAAGAAAATGGCAACCCACTCTAGTGTTCTTGCCTGGAGAATCCCAGAGACGGCGGAATCTGGTGGGCTTCCGTCTATGGGGTCACACAGAGTCGGACACGACTGAAGTGACTTTGCAGCAGCAGCAGCAGAGCATTGGATAAAATTCCCTGTGCTATATTGTAGGTTCTTCCCATTAATTATCTATTTTATACATAGCATCAATAGTGTATATATGTCAATCCCCATCTCTGGAGAATAGAGAAAGGAGATAAAGCTGAAGTTACTTTGCCAGCCCTTCACATCCCTTTGCCAAAAGGAGACACTGAGGCAATGCAAAAAAAATTCTGGTGATTCTGAATTCTAAGAATGCTTAGACTATACACGCTCCACAAATTAGCACAAGGGCACACTTCCATTGTCAATGCAAGTCTTGGGAAAGTCTCACTAAAGAGGACATTTGGGAGTTGGGAAGATGAAAATCAGGGTTTCTTCCTCAGTGTTCTCATTTTATAGGAGAAGGTATAAGCTTGAGTGTGGGGATTCTGTTCTGCATGCTTCCCTTCACCATATCCTTCTTAATCAAGGTGTGTGTGTGTGTGTGTGTGTGTGTGTGTGTGTGTGTGTTAGAGAGAGAGATGGCGTGCATATATTCATATGTCTATACACATATATCAACATACCTTGGGGCTTTCTGCTGAGAGACATTCAGCTTTGACACTGCTTTGCTCTGCTTTGTGTTAAGCCAGACAATAAAAGAAATGATTAGGGGCTTTCAGAGCAAGCACCTGACAATAGGGAAAGGTGAATGTGGGCTGATTGAAGCTCCACTTCCCCACTTCCTGCTGAGAGGGGAAGGGCAGCCCCGGCTGATGCAGCACCTGCGTTTTGCAGGACTAGTCCCAGGCTGAAATCTCCTCCTCACTTTTCCTCCCCTACTTCCCCTGCCCACCCCGGGGCCCTCAGGGTTGGTTAAATTTAGTGTTCTGGTGAATCCAAATCCATGCGATTTCTTCCAGGACTGTGAATCTAAATGTCACCCTCACTGAACAATTACTAACACATTGTGCTGATGGGGGTTGCTCAAAAACTGTGTGACTGGGAGGAAAAGGAAAAAGGAGGTGAGTCTGGGGAAGGTGCACAGAGGAGGAAAGAAAAGAGATTTGGGGATATGATGAGTGTGATTGCTTCTCCCATGGTCTCCCCCAAAACCAGCCCAAATGAAGTCACAGGATACAACTCCTGGAGCAAACCTTGTTGAGTTGCAGTGCCTATATAGGCAATCTGAGAAATAACCAGGCACTCAGAGATGGGAGTGGTTGTTTGTCACAAAACTCTCCCCCACTTCTCTCGAAACTTAGACACGACATTCCACTTGGAGTTGAGTGGGACTGCTATTAGACTCGGAAATTCTCTTGAGGGATGTGCTGGGTTCAGGGAGCTGGGGACAGGGTGGGGTTGGGTGAACAGCCATGAAGTGAAGCCACCTAGACCTTCATCTGTGCACAGCCCCCTGTCAATTGTGTGACCAGGGACTTACCACTTCATTTTTCTTACTTTGTTAAATGGGGACAAGTATCTGTTCTGCCCACTTTGCAGGATATTATGATAACCAAATGAGATGATGTAGGAGGAGCTCTTAAAAAGAGCTCATCTGGGCTCCATTTGTGGAAGAAACTCACGCCATGCCTGGCTCGATGTGAGTGGACATTTCAAAAGCTAGGGAGGCATGTAGGTCCTCAGCTCTGGGGCAAGACTTCTGGGATAAAGCTCAGCCCCACCCATGGCTGACTAGTTTTGTGACCTCAAGGAAGTCCCCATGTCCTTTGGGTGCCTCAGTTATGTAATCTGGAGAGAGAGAATAACCATCCTTACCTCTTAAGGTCATTGTGAGATCTATTTTTTTAAAGATTTTTTTTTTTGACTTGGACCATTTTTAAAGTCTTTATTGAATTTGTTACAATATTGCTTCTGTTTTATGCTTTGTTTTTTTGGCCAAAAGGCATGTGAGATCTTAGCTGCCCTACCAGTGATTGAACTTGTACCCTTTGCACTGGAAGGCAAAGTCTTAACCCCTGGATCACCAGGGAAGTTCCCTCTTGTGAGATTTAAATGAGTTAAAGCATTTAAGTGCTGTGTATCTGATGTACTTGCTTGCTTAGTCGTGTCTGACTCTTTGTGACCCCATGGACTGTAACTCTCCAGGCTCCTCTGTCCATGGAATTCTCCAGGCAAGAATATTGGAGTGGGTTGCCATTTCCTCCTCCAGGGAATCTTCCCAACCCAGGGATCAAACCATCATCTCCTGCATTGGCAGGCAGAGTCTTTAACACTGGGCCACCATTTAAGTGCTTAACACGTAGCAAATAATAAGCCTTCAGTCAAGACTGGCTCTTATGATATATCTTTCCTGGGGTATCCTGCTTTGGGACCACAGAGTCTGTTCTAGAAAGATTTTCAGGGGGTGATCTTGAGACCTGGAATTAACACATGCACCGCTCCCAGCCATGCACTGGACCTGCCATCATGGTGCCCCAAGTGTGCTGTTTCTGTCCTTTGTCACACCTGACCTCTCATTCTACTGACCTGTGGGCCTTCTGCTGTGTGAGTGAGAAAGAAACGACTCAGAAAGACCCTGGAGAGCAGTATCAGTGACCTATTGTTACAACCCCATAATATGCAATCCCATATTCTTCGGCCTTGCTCAGAATACTTCCTCATGCTTTTTGGCCTTGATAAGAAAGGAACCCATAATTGNCGTGCACCGCTCCCAGCCATGCACTGGACCTGCCATCATGGTGCCCCAAGTGTGCTGTTTCTGTCCTCCTTTGTCACACCTCACCTCTCATTCTACTGACCTGTGGGCCTTCTGCTGTGTGAGTGAGAAAGAAACAACTCAGAAAGACCCTGGAGAGCAGTATCAGTGACCTATTGTTACAACCCCATAATATGCAATCCTATATTCTTCGGCCTTGCTCAGAATACTTCCTCATGCTTTTTGGCCTTGATAAGAAAGGAACCCATAATTGACAAGTACACATTGCTATATTGAAAATAGGTACACAATGAGGGCCTACTGTATAGCACAAGGAACTCTGATCAACACTCTGTAGTGACCTAAATGGAGGGCTTCCTTGGTGACACTAGCAATGCCCAGTGCCTGCCAATGCAGGAGAAGTAAAAGACGTGGGTTCGATCCCTGGGTTGGGAAGATCCCCTGGAGGAAGGCATAGCAGCCCACTCTAGTATTCTTGCTTGGAGAATCCCATGGACAGAGGAGCCTGGAGGGCTACGGTCCTTAGGGTCGGACACTACTGAAGTGACTTAGCATGTGATCTAAATGAGAAAAGAGTTTGAAAAAGAATAGACACATGTGTTCGTATAACTGAATCATTCTGTTGTACACCTGAAACTAATACAACATTGTTAATCAACTGTGCATGTGTGCTTGTACGTGCTCAGTTGCTTAGTAGTGTCTGACTCCTTGTGACTCCACGGACTGTAGCCCACCAAGTCCCTCTGTCCATGGGACTCTCCAGGTGAGAATATTGGAGTGGGTCACCATTTCCTACTCCAGGGAACCTTCCTGACCCAGCTGTATGCTAATATAAAACAAAAATTAAAATAAATAAATATATTATTTTCTAATTATTTCTGGTTAAAAAAAGAAAGAAATCAATAAAAAGCCAACAGCAGTCATCCTCCTTTACACACAGAGAGCTTGGGAGAACTCACCTCTCTGGGCCTCAGTTTCCTCATCTGTTAAATGAAGTCTTCACCAGGAATCCTTCTACCGACCCATGACAGCTTTGAATTCACTGTACCAAGCAAATGACAGGCCCCGGCCCCTTTCCCAGTCTGTGTCACTGGTTATTTTACTTCCCTTTCTGTTTATTTCTCCCTTATGAACACACCAAGTGTTTCTGTCATTTCTGAGAATCCAATAAGCTGCATTATTGGGAGGAGACAGGGAATAACACACAGGCAAAAATCTGCTGTTTTCACATGAATGCTCAAGGCAGTCAGCCATGATGGGAAATGAAATGTGTGGAAAAGTACAGGGTGAATAAAGAGGGCTTTAGCGAAATGATGAGTCTGTTATCGCTTGTGCCTGCACGTGACGCTGTGTCAATCTGTTAGCCCAAAGGCTGCTGCATGCCCCTGAGTGGCTTCTGCCATGGAGGTCTTACTTTCAATCCCCCCAACAGGTTGCATTCTGATGCTGAAGGACTCTTGGCATTTACCAAGGATCCCTGAGGATAGAACAAGGAGGGGGGGCGGTGAGCCTGGCAGTGGGATTCAGATCAAGCATCGGGAATCATTTCCATGATATAGAGGATGCTGAGACATAGTCTCAGCATGTGTGCTCGTACGTGCTCAGTTGCTTAGTAGCGTCTGACTCCTTGTGACTCCACGGACTGTAGCCCACCAAGTCCCTCTGTCCATGGGACTCTCCAGGTGAGAATATTGGAGTGGGTCACCATTTCCTACTCCAGGGAACCTTCCTGACCCAGCTGTATGCTAATATAAAACAAAAATTAAAATAAATAAATATATTATTTTCTAATTATTTCTGGTTAAAAAAAGAAAGAAATCAATAAAAAGCCAACAGCAGTCATCCTCCTTTACACACAGAGAGCTTGGGAGAACTCACCTCTCTGGGCCTCAGTTTCCTCATCTGTTAAATGAAGTCTTCACCAGGAATCCTTCTACCGACCCATGACAGCTTTGAATTCACTGTACCAAGCAAATGACAGGCCCCAGCCCCTTTCCCAGTCTGTGTCACTGGTTATTTTACTTCCCTTTCTGTTTATTTCTCCCTTATGAACACACCAAGTGTTTCTGTCATTTCTGAGAATCCAATAAGCTGCATTATTGGGAGGAGACAGGGAATAACACACAGGCAAAAATCTGCTGTTTTCACATGAATGCTCAAGGCAGTCAGCCATGATGGGAAATGAAATGTGTGGAAAAGTACAGGGTGAATAAAGAGGGCTTTAGCGAAATGATGAGTCTGTTATCGCTTGTGCCTGCACGTGACGCTGTGTCAATCTGTTAGCCCAAAGGCTGCTGCATGCCCCTGAGTGGCTTCTGCCATGGAGGTCTTACTTTCAATCCCCCCAACAGGTTGCATTCTGATGCTGAAGGACTCTTGGCATTTACCAAGGATCCCTGAGGATAGAACAAGGAGGGGGGGCGGTGAGCCTGGCAGTGGGATTCAGATCAAGCATCGGGAATCATTTCCATGATATAGAGGATGCTGAGACATAGTCTCAGCATGTGTGCTCGTACGTGCTCAGTTGCTTAGTAGCGTCTGACTCCTTGTGACTCCACGGACTGTAGCCCACCAAGTCTCCTCTGTCAACTGATGGAGTGGAAAGGACTCTCAAAACACAGCCCTGATGACCCCAGATCACAGCCTCTCTGTTCAGTGTCAGCCTGGCTTAGTACCAAGTCCAGGGTACTTAGAATCGAGAACTGTGTTCAGGTTAACACTCAGATCCTGACACTCACTGTGGCTGGACCAGATGACAGAGATCAGTCAGCCCATCTGCTCCCAGTGAGTGTCACTGACCCAGGGACTAAAGCTCATGATTTTACCCAGAAGACAGTGCCTATATATTTTCACTCTAGGCATAGTTTTTTCTTTTCTTTTCTTTTTTTTTTAAAGTTAAAAGCCTTTATTTTCTAGAGCACTTTTAGGTTTAAAAAAATTGAATAGAAAGTACAGTGAGCTACCATATATCATTCCCTCTTTCTCATCTTGGTTTTCCCTATCAACATTTTGCATTAGGGTGGTACATTTGTTCCAATTAATGAGACAATATAGAACCATTATTTTTAACTACAGCCCATACTTGATATTGGCTTCACTCTTGATATTGTACATTCCATGGATTTGGAAAAATATGTAATGACATGTATTTACCATTACAGTATCCAACAGAATAATAGTTTCATTGCCCCAAAGATCCCCCGTGCTCTGTCAATTTATCTGTCTTTTCTCTCCTTTGCAACCTCCTGGCGGCTACCAATCTTTTTATGTTTCTGGTAGTTTTACCTTTTCTATATAATGTCATAAGGCTGAAGTCATACAGCATGTCACCTTTTCAGACTGGCTTTTTTTCACGTACTCATAAGCATGTAAATTTCCTCCATGTCTTTTCATGACTGGATAGCACATTTCCTTTTATTGCGGAATAATATTCCATTTTCTGTATGTATCACAGTTTGCTTACCCATTCCCCTGTTGAATATCATATTTGCTTCCAAGTTTTGGCAATTATAGGTAAAGCTTCTATAAACTTATGTGTGGGTCTTTGTGTAGGCATGATTTTCCAGCTCATTTGGGTAAATAGAAAGCAGTGCAATAGCTGGATGATGTGGTAAGAGTATGTTTGGTTTTTAAGAAACTGCCAGACTTTCTTTCAAAGTGGCTGTACCCTTTTGCATTACCACTAGCAACAAATGAGAGTTCCTGTTGCTCCATGTTCCTGCCAACATTTGATGCTGTCCGTGTTTTGGATTTCGGTCATTCTAATAGGTGTGTAGTGGTGGCTCATTAACTTAACTTTCATTTTCATGATGACATATGATGTTGAGCAAATAGGAACAATGTCTATATTTTCCACTCTAGGAATAGTTTTAATAAGCTCATTTATCTTCTCTACCCCATCCCCAGTCAATAGAAAATTAGGGTGAGTCTGTGGCCAGGATGGGAGAAGCAGGCTCACAGCTGCTCAGCACCTTGAGTCCTGGGTTAGGTGACTCAGAAGACCTGAACACTGGCCTTACCCTGCTTCCTGTGGTGCTTGACCTGAGGTGCCACTTCACTTTTGGAGCTCAGCCTCCTCACCTGCAAAACATGACTTTTGTATTGGATCAAGGGTTTGAAGTGCTTCTTTTCAGTCAGTACCACCAGCTGGAATGAATGGGGAGAGGCACGCAAGGCTCTGTGTTGTGATGGAAAGGTGCTGTCTAGCCACACACCTGCCCTTCTTGAGAATGATCTCAACTTCATGTCCTGTTTACAATTCCATGCAATTTAAGTGACAACTGACAGTCTATCAAAGAGAAAGGGAAGACAGATGTTAAAACACAGATGCTGTGGCTCAAAAAGTTCCCTAGTGGGCAGCCTGTGTTGCGGAGTCATTCTAATCGAGTGTAAACATCACAGGCTGGACCGTGAGCTCTGCCAGGAGCAGAGAAATCTACCCATCTGTCCTCTGGTGCCCAGAGCCCTGCATGGGAAGGTGCCTTGCTTATGTTTCCTGGGCATCTTGCAGATGCCAGGCATGGTTCTAGGCACCGAGAACAGGGCAGGGAGCAGAGACACAAAAGTCCCCATCTTCACGGCGCTTCCATCACCCAATCATGTGGGTGAATAATCAGACTAATTTGTGCTCTGTGTATTCTATTTCTGAAAGCAGGGAGTTTCATCCTATTTAGGAAAATGATCACTCTCTACATTGAAAATTAAAATGAATTTGGGGCCCCAGAGCACCTCATAGCATACAGGTGCTGACACAGTGGCAGTGAAGGCTTTGAAATGTTTTTCTGGCCAAGCAGATGGATGGCTGCAGCCTGTTGTAGCAGCCTGACCTCAGCCCAGGCCTGGTCCCCAGCAGGGCTNAATGATCACTCTCTACATTGAAAATTAAAATGAATTTGGGGCCCCAGAGCACCTCATAGCATACAGGTGCTGACACAGTGGCAGTGAAGGCTTTGAAATGTTTTTCTGGCCAAGCAGATGGATGGCTGCAGCCTGTTGTAGCAGCCTGACCTCAGCCCAGGCCTGGTCCCCAGCAGGGCTCCAGGAGCCTTTGCAGTCCCAGGGGCTTCAGATCCCCAATCCTCTGAGAGTGTAGGGGAGTCTGGGCAGGACTTCTTCCCAGTCTGATCCTGGTTTCTAAGAGAGGAGGCCTAGGTTCCTCTGAGGACTGATGTCCCACAGCAAGCGAGCTACAAACACAGCCTGTGCATACCTACTTGAAGACCCAGTCACTTTCCTACTTTCAGAATTGTGTGTAAGTGGTGGAAAATGTCTAAGAAAGCAAGGAGATGCTTATCGGGGTGTGTGTGCTTGGTGAACACTTCCTTCTTAGCTGAGTGGTTTGGTAATGGCTTTCTTTGTGGCAGAAAGAAAGAAATTCCCCTGTTTTTTTCATCCTGAACACTTGCTTTGAGTAGTGGCCTTGACCCTGTTGGGAGGGACAGNCTGTGAAGAAGGCTGAGCGCCAAAAAATTGTTGCTTTTGAACTGTGGTGTTGGAGAAGACTCTTGAGAGTCCCTTGGAGTGCAAGGAGATCCAACCAGTCCATCCTAAAGGAGATCAGTCCGGATGTTTATTGGAAGGACTGATGCTGAAGCTTAAACTGCAATACTTTGGTCACCTCGTGTGAAGAATTGACTTATTGGAAAAGATCCTGATGCTCGGAAAGATTGAGGGCAGGAGAAGGGGATGGCAGAGGGTGAGATGGTTGGATGGCATCACTGAGTCAATGAATATAGGTATGGGTGGACTTCGGGTGTTGTTGATGGACAGGGAGACCTGGTGTACTGTGGTTCATGGGGTCACAAAGAGTCAGACATGACTCAGCAACTGAACTGAACTGATATATATGTGTGATTTACTTTGCTGTACAGCAGAAACTAATACAACATTGTAAATCAGCTATACTTGAATAAAAATTACTTAAAACTGTGTATATTTGAAAACCACAACTGCAAAGTGTAGTATGGACACTAACATTTGTGTATACTGTTCATGTGTCACAAAATAATCATGTTTTGATTTTTTAAATTATTTATAAGTTCAAAAAGGCATTCTTCACTTGCAAGTCATACAAAAATCAGTGACAGATCAAATTTGCCTGACCTCTGGTCTAGACCAGTCTCCTAATTATAGAATTGGGATTGTTCATGCTTGGAGAGAGAGAGGGCTTCCCAAAGTCAAGGTCAGCTAATACTATAGTTTACTAGGTTGTCTGCCTGCTTTCTTTACTTCTTTTTTTCAGTAAATAAATAAGATAGTAGGTGTTCCTCTATCGATAAAAATACCACCCTCTGAATGTTTAAGTCTAGCTTAAGATGTATTTATCATGGCTATCCTTTATAAAAAGTATAAATTTGTTGCAACTCTTCCCAAAGACTTCTAGTTAAATCCAACTAGAAGAGGTTCAGATATTTCTGTTGGCAGTTCTTGTGTCTGCAGCATCTCTTCTGGCCAATGGTAAGAATCTCCAAGACTAATGTTTGCTAGGAATTCTCAGGCTCTAACAAGAAAGTGAGGCTTCTGTAGACTCAAAAAATACTGCCATACTCACGCCAGCTGAATCTGGATGTATCTGTTAAATACCAAATGTAGAGAAAAGTTAGAGTTTAGCCTCCACTCAGTTGGCAAGAAAAACCTAATTGATCCTTCCTGGGCAGTGGATTCCATCTCCAACCCTCAAGTCCTCTTACTTAGCAGGGCTGAGTTGGGTACCATGCTGGCTTTCCTGGTCCGATTTGTGACTGCTCCAGGATCAAATGGATCTCTACCCTCTGGATAGAAATCAAATCAAATCTCTACCCTCTGGGTGCAAGAACGACATTTCATGGCCCTCAATTCCCTCATCTGGATTGTGTCCCAAATGTATCTTGTATTTTACCCCCGATCATACCTGGTCTTCCATTCTTGGGTGAATTTTCAAGTCTTCTTCCAGAAGCAGAGGATCTTGTTGAGGCCTGTTTAAAATATGATCATTACCAATTAAAAATATCATGAAGTACTGAAGGCATAGGAACGTATTGCTGTCGTTGTTCAGTTGCCCAGTCATGTCCTACTTTTTGCCACCTCATGGACTGCAGCACTCCAGGCCTCCCTGTCACTCACCATCTCTCAAAGTTTGCCCAAGTTCACGTTCATTGCATTGGTGATGCCATCCAGCCATCTCATCTTCTGATGCCCTTTTCTCCTTCTGCCCTCAATCTTTCCCAGCATAGGGGCCTTTTCCAGTGAGTCATCTGTTCACATCAGATGACCAAAATCTGATATGAACAGATGACCAAAATACTGGAGCTTCAGCTTCAGCATCAGTCCTTGCAGTGAGTATTCATGGTTGATCTCCCTTGAGATTGACTGGTTTGATCTCTTTGCTGTCCAAGGGACTTTCAGGAGTCTTCTCCAGCACCACAGTTAAAAGGTATCAATTCTTCAGCATATGTGTATCTGTGTCTCTAAATATTATGGTCTGTAGATTTTAAATTTTACATGAATTATATCATAATGTATTATATTCTCTTGCCACTTTAAAAAAAAACTTTGTTTAGGTTTTGAGTTTTATTTAAAATTATGTTTAAGAGATTTATTCATATATATATTAATTTTATTTTACTCTTAAATAGTTTTTCATTATATTAATATTCCTCAATTTATATGCCCATTATCTTGTTATGGGCATGAGTTTGTTTCCAGTTTCTGCTGTATAAATAATGCTGCACTGAATATTTTTGTACACCTCTCTAAGAATCTAGTATAGACTTTTAATTGATTTCCTGGGTTTTAAGTACACACATCTTGAACTTTGCTGTGCGTGTGTGCAAAGTCACTTCAGCTGTGTCCAGTTCTTTGCGACCCCATAGATCATACCCTACTAGCAAGCTTTGCCGTACGGTGCCAAATTGCTCTCTAGTGTGACTACGCCAGTGTGTGTTAGTTAAACATTCCTATCTCTCCATATCCTCACCAACACTTAGCATTATGAGACAATAATTCTCTGTTGTTGTCATTAATCTGATGGATATAACATGGTAGCATCTCAGATTGTGCATTTTTCTGATGTCAAGTGAGCTTGACTTTTTTTTTTTTTGTATTTTAACTAGATCTTTTTCTTCTGTGAATTGCCTATTCATATCCTTTGCTGTGTTTCCATTGGGTAAGTAGACCATTATATATTTTGAAAAATGTAACTTGAATTTGGTGATGTGGCTTGCAAAATCCTCTCAAGCTTTGGCTTGCCCTTTTCATTTTTGATACAATCTTTTGACAAATAGAAGTTTTCAACTGTTACGTGGTGATAAGCAGCAGGGCCACAGGATGGTGTGGAAATGGTGTACAGGAAAAAGCAGGGGATTGGGGACATGTGTTTCTGTGACTTCCTTTAGCTTTTAGCTCAGGGAACTTTTATGTTGATTAAGCAGAGCCATGGACTAGAGGCAAAGAGGGCGGCCTGTGTCCTCTGTTTAGTGATTTTTCCAGGCACTTAATGTACTCCTTTGAATCCCATGGTAATATTTGCAAAAAGCCTCAATCGTAGAATAACTTAATTAAACATTACTTACAAGAGTTTAATATTCATTATTTGGCTCCAATTATTGCCTTTGCCCCTCCCCTCTGTTCCCCCATTGGAGTGCTCCCTCCCTTTTCTCATTCCCAAGGTCTAATTAGGCTAATGGCTGCTGCTTGCAGTGACCTTAGGTCTGTTGAAAAATGAAACAACAGAAAAATGAAGGCTCCCTTTGGTTTGCCTTCCCTGATGGTCTTTGTGTGTGGCAGCCTCAGCTCTTGAATTCCATATTTCTTTTCTTTTCCAAATGCCTGATGCCACTTGTGCTGCAAGTGGAATTAATGCTGTGTCTTTGAAAAAGGCTTGGCAGCCAAATTGCAACAAGCACAAGAGGGCTGGGGCTTTGGAGAGAGGAGTTGGAGAAAAACTCTGGACCTTCCAACACCTACTCAGCAGCAAAGACTCCCACTCCCTTGGCTGGCTGCTGGCAGGAAAAGGCTTTCAAAGGAGTGGTGCACATGCACAGAGCAAGGCGAGTCTTTCTTATTCTGCTTTTCCCTGTCTTGGAGCTGACTAGCATCCAGGGCTCCCCTCTAAGCAGGTTTCTTTTTTAAAAAAATTATTTTTATTTATGTATTATTTTTGGCTTCACTGGGTCTTTGTTGCTGTTAGTGGGCTTTCCCTGGTTGCAGTGAGCGGGGACTACTCTAGTTGCGGCGCATGGGCTATTCACTGAGGTGGCTTCTCTTGTGGAGCCCTGGCTCTAGGGCATGTGGGCTTCAATAGCTGCGGCACACAGGTTTTGTTGCCCCACAACATGTGGAATCTTCCTAGACCAGGGATTGAACTGGTGTCCCCTGCACTGGCAGGTGGATTCTTAACCAACAGAGCACCAGCAGAATCTCTAAGCAGGTTTCTTCAATAGATTTGATGAGTCCTCCCAGCGGCCTGCTGCTGGCTGCATCTGCTGCCTCTGGTTCCAATCCCACAGATGGACCATGTTGCTACCAGGGCTCCGGGTTCATCAGGAGGGGTGGAGGCCAGGTATGAAGATGTTTCTTGCTCTGGCTTAAAGGTCAAACCTATGCACGCATACAGAGCCCCTTTAAGGGGGTGTACATGGGGCTGGGTGTTGTGGGAGATGCAAATGTGGAAAGCTTTCCTCTCTGGGGAGACAGATAAGCACTGTCAGAATTGCACTCTCAGCCAGTTTGCCAGAGCAGTGAAATAAGCTTTATCAGAGAGTACTGGGATCCTTTGGCAGTGAGGGACAGGCTCTAATGGAGGCTGGGTGTGAGGAGGACTGTTTATCTGCGCTATCTGAGGCATGCCCAAGGGGCAAGAAGGATTCTGAGGTTATCGCAGGGAGGGTTGGCATTCTCGGCCCTGAAAAGGAGATGTGTTGAAGACATGCTGTGTTTGGCGTGCAGGGCTTAATGCTACACATACCTGGAACACCAGGGGGTACTTTGAGAAAGCAGGAGGGAGGGGTGCCTGGCAACATGTGAGAGGATTTAAAAGTGTGAGAAGGTTCTAAAGCAGGTTGGCCCTTGGTCAGTGCAAGCCTTGAAACGGTGTTGGGGCATTTGGTCTTTATGCTGGGAATACAATGAAGGTTCACACATCGGGGATGAAGGAATCATACATAGGTTTAGAATCATACTCTTGACTTCGTGAGCCGGGGGAATTCATGAAAGGAAAGAGAGAGTCAAAGCACAGAAGAGATTTGAGCTAGAAGACTAGCTGAGAAGTATAGCTCACATAAGTGGAAGACGAGAGATATGGGATCTAGGTTACTTGGGAAGTAAATTCAGCAGGACTTGGTAATTCAGGGGATGTGGGGGTGGTTGTAGCTGGTCAGCCCTTACCATGAACCACACTGAAAACTCCCATGGGGAGGAACGACTCCCTGAGGCCACCTGTAGGTCAAAGTTAGACAGAGGTACGCAGACAGAGGGATAAAGTCAGGGTAAGGGTGTGATAAAGCCAGAGATTCAACAGCCAGATCTAAGGAGACTGAGGGAAATCACGCTTGGTGCAGCCTATCCAGAGTCAGACCTGGAGGCGGGGGCAGGGTAGGGTGCAAGGAGAGGGCCTGTACCCTAGGCCCTAGGGAGGGGTTCTAGGGAGGGGATGAGGGCACTAGGACCTTGGTCTAATTAGGGGTTCAGGACCTGGTTTCAGAACTAGCAAAGAGGCCAGAATGTAGCTGTGGCTCAGACTTTCCTCACTCTCTGTTGGACAGATTGCCCACCTATGGCTTCTTACATACTTATAGGCCAGGATCACCACAGGTCACCCAAACCACCTCCGTCAGGAGTCACAGAACTCTAGAGCCCATCCATAGGCAGCAGACGATCCCACTCCCATCTTTTTTTTTTTTTTTTGCAATTGCCCATTAATGTGTGAGATCCTGAGCAGGTGAGGTGAGGCTTTGGATATATGGTTACTGTTGGGGTCATGGGCGCGCTGCTGCAGGCGGGCTGGCTTAACTGCAGACTGGAAAGGTCAAGGATAAAGTGAGGGGAAGTGACTTGTCCCCAGGACACAGTAACTGAATGGCAGATTGGGACTATAATCTAGATCTTTGAACTTCTCCTATGGCTCTGTGTAACAGGACCAGAGAGCGTCCCCTTGATTCTTCTTAGGTCTGGGACGCCTGGACCTACCTGTACTGATGGCGCATCTGTGGCTGAAGCGCACATTCAGGTGGCTCTTTGTTCTTGTGATTCAGTCCCAGAAGATTGGACAAATTCAGTATGGTGGAGAGGTGGTTGTAGGCAAATACAGTGAGTTCACAACTTGTCTGCCATCTGCTAGATGTTGTGTCTTTGTGTAAGCGGCTTAACTTTTTTGTACCTCAGTTTCCTCATCTCCAATACAAATAGCATGACCATACATCCCCACTAGTCTTGGCTAATATTTGTTGTCCTAGTATTATTGATGGTGCCCCTTTACACTAGTTATTATTCATTATTAATGGTGCCCCCTTTTACTGTCAAAGTGTCTTTGACAGCATCTTTAGATGGTAAATCATATGGCTACACCCAAAATGGGAGGTAAGATTATAAAAAACAAGTATATGAAAGCTCTTAGACTAGTGTATGATTATATATATTATATATGTTATATGTTATATACATATATAATATATGGGGTTTCCCTGCTGTCTCAGATGGTAAAGAGTCTACCTGCAATGCAGGAGACATGGATTTGATCCCTGGGTCAGGAAGATCCCCTGGAGATGGAATGGCAGTCCACTACAGTATTCTTGAGAATACTGAGAATCTTGAGAAATTTTATATACACATATGTATGTACATAAAATTTCTCAATTACACTTTAAGTGACTTGACTAGCAAAATGCTTGGTATACTAACAAGTAAATAGTAAGCAGTTGATTGATTATTAATAGATATAAAGTTCCTAAAGCGTAGCCTTTGTTGGTTTATTGTGGAGACAATGCTGGGACAATTGGAATTACTGAAAACAGGGAGAATTAAAAAATATTTCTTCTTGTCACCCATTCCTAGACTCAAATGGAGAATTCTAATTTGTAGGAGCTGTCAATCTCATTGCTTGTTCATCCTTTGGCTAGTCTGTAAAAAAAAAGAACAAAAGTCTTAAAATCATTCTTGAAAAAAATATTCGACAACTCAAATCAACAACCACACACACAAAACCCAACAAAAAGACCCCTCGGCATATCAAGAAGATGCTGATACCAAAAGCTGAAATAGCTTTTCCATAATGCAATGAAATATATTAAATTCAATAGACATCAAAGGAACTTCGGGAGCAATTGCTGAATTTCCGAAGTAAACAGGGCTTTCAAAAGAAACAAAAACAGCGCTGGGATCTTGGGGGTGGGAACACATTTTGAGGGGGCAAAGCATGGAATCCCCAGGCTCTTGATCAAAGGGTGAGTTCTTTAAAGAGTGGTAATAAATGAAGCCTTGAAAACTGTTTTTGATCCCAAACTGCCCCAGGTACAGGGACTGACTGCAAATGACAAATCCATTTCCAAATAAGGGAGGCCGACAATTCTCTGTTTGCAGCATTATATTTTGCAGGTTATTCAAAATGAGGAAATAATTCCAGACAAAAGGGATCCAGATAAGTAAAACACAGTCTCACGTGGGCTGCAAAGCAGCAGAGGGCCTTTGTGTCTGCAAGAGTTTAACGACAATTCTGGCTCCCTCAATCTTGGAGACATTAACTTTTTAAAATTAAAAATGTGTGTGTGTGTGTGTGTGTGTGTGTGTGAGTGTGTGTGGGTGTGTGTGTGTATACCAGTCATTGTTGTGCCTGGGTACCTACTGAGAAGAAGAATGGATGCTCCTTACAGGGGAAAACTATGACACATAAATTGCTCTGTGGAGTTAATTCCATGTTTTCAAGTAGGGTGGGTATGTTCCTTGTGGAGTTCTTTGAGATCACAGACATAGATTCCTGGAAGCTGGGAGTCATCAAAACTACCTCTTGTGGATCATAGGAATAAAATGGAGAGCTAAACAAGTTTAGCTAAACAGTGAGCTAAACTGGGGGCTTCCCTGGTGGCTCAGACAGTAAAAGAATCTGCCTCTAATGCAGGTTTGATCCCTAGGTTGGGAAGATTCCCTGGAGAAGGGAATGTCAACCTACTGCAGTGTTCTTGCCTAGAGAATTCCATGGACAGAGGAGCCTGGTGGGCTATACAGTCCATGGGGTCACAAAGAGCCATGCATGACTGAGTGACCGAGTACTCACAGAGCTGCCATGTACGAGGGTTCTAGTTGCTCCATATCCTCACAACACTCACAATGATGGCCTCTATTTTTTTTTAAAGTTAAAGTACAATTGGTTTATAATTTGTGTTAGTTTCAGGTATAGATCTGTGGGTCAGCTATTTTATGTATAGTGGTATATATATGTTAATCACATCCTCCTAATTTATCCCTTCCTTCTTTGGCAACCATAAGTTTGTTTTCTATGTCTGTGGGTCTATTTGTTTTGTAAACAAATTCATTTGTATCTTTTGCTTTAGATTCCACATATAAGTAATATCATGATATTTGACTTTCTCTGTCTGGTTTCCCTCACTTATCATACTGATAATGACAGATAAGTGGATAAAGAAGATGTGGTACATATATATGATGGAATACTACTCAGCTATAAAAAAGAATGAAATAATTCCATTTGCAGCAATATGAATGGACCTAGAGATTATCATACTAAGTGATTGTTTTTTTTCTAGTCATTCCAATAGTAGTGTAGTAATACCTCCTGTGGTTTTAGTTTGAATTTCACTAGTGACTAATGACGGAGAAGGCAATGGCACCCCACTCCAGTGCTCTTGCCTGGAAAATCCCATGGATGGAGGAGCCTGGTGGGCTGCAGTCCATGGGGTCGCTAAGAGTTGGATACGACTGAGCGACTTCACTTTCACTTCTCACTTTCATGCATTGGAGAAGGAAATGGCAACCCACTCCATTGTTCTTGCCTTGAGAATCCCAGGGACTGGGGAGCCTGGTGGGCTGCCGCCTATGGGGTCGCACAGAGTCGGACGCGATTGAAGCGACTTAGCAGCAGCAGCAGCAGCAGTGACTAATAACGGGCTTCCCTGGTGGCTCAGATGGTAAAGAATCTGCCTGCAATACGGGAGACCTGGGTCTGATGCCTGGGTTGGGAAGATCCCATAGAGAAGGAAATGACAGCCCATTCCAGTAACCCTGCCTGGAAAATTCCATGGACTGGGGAGCCTGGCAGGCTACGGGTTCACGTGGTTCCAAGAAGTCTGACATTACTGAGTGACTAACACTTTCACTTTCAGTGACTAATGGTGTTGAGCATCTTTTCATTTGATTATTTGCCATCTGTATATCTTTTTGGTGAAGTGTCTCTTTGATTTTTTCCCAGTTTTTAAATTGAATTGTTCATTGTCTTACTAAGAAAGTTTAAAGCTAGGGCTCATAGAAGGTATCTTTGTAAAAACATCAAACTAGAAACAACCTTGATATTCACTAACAGATGAATGGACCAACAAATTGTGCCATAGCCTTAGGACAGAATTTACTCAACAATAAAAGGATGCATTGATACACATGGATGTATCTTGAGATAGTCATACTGAGTGACAAAAGCCAGATTAAAAAAAAGAAATACGTTCCATATGATTCCAAAAAATATAAAATTCCAGAAAATGCAAACTAATTCACAGTGACAGAAAGTATGTCTGTGGTGGCCTGGAGATGGGATGAGATGGGTTGGTGAAAGATTACAAAGGGGCATGAGGAAACTTTGGGGCTAAATACATTACTATGTTGACTGTGGTGATGGTTTCTGTGGTGTCTATAAACGTTTGTGTGTGTGCTCAGTGACTCAGTTGCATCCGACTCTGCAACCCCGTGGACTTTAGCCTGCCATGGTCCTCTGTCCATGGGATTTCCCAGGCAAGAATAGTGGGGTGGAGTGCCATTTTCTCCTCCAGGGGATCTTCCCAGGCCAGGGATCGCAACCCAGGGATTGATCCTTCTGCATTAGCAGGTGGATTCTTTACCACTGTGCCACCTGGGAAGCCTGTATACAAATGCTAAAACTTATCAAATGTAAATTGTAAACATATGCAATTTATCACAGTTCAATCACACCTCAATGAAGCTATCATAGTAAAATAAAGGAAAACAGAATTTTGTAATAAAATGCAGATTCTTAGACCCCATCCAGAACTCTTGCATCATATAGGACCTAGGAATCTGTGGCAGGAAGTGAATGCCAGTTGTGCTGTAAAACACACTACTTTGGGCATCCAATAAAAGAAAAAAAATAACCCACCTAGATTTGAATTCTCCATCCACCACTTACCAGCAGAGTATGCCTGGGAACCAAAACCACACCCCTTCTCTTCGTCTTAGTTTTCAGCATCTCTACACATGGAGTAATAACCAGAAAAATATTTTTCCCAATGCTCTTGTGAGGCTTACACTAAGTAACCCAATGGAAGTACCTGGCATCAAATGGATCTCCATAAATGTGGATTCATTTAATTCCCACTTTCCCAAGAACTCCGCCAAAAAGAGTGAGTAGTTAGCTCTGGGAGTGAAGCCGAGGTGGGGGCTGGAGAGTGTGTGTCTGTGTGTGTGCACATGCACGGGTGCCTGTTGAGGCTGAGCCTCACTGGCTAGGGCTGGCCTGAGGGTCCCGGAGGATTCTGGGAAAGGATATTAGCATCCTGGCTGCCTCCGCGGACTTCATGACTTCATGAATCCCCCACTAAAGAGCATCAGGGCACAACCCCTGCTCTCACAGGGACTGCTGTGATTAATGTTTGCTTTCTCCTGCATCAAGGCTACAGGCTGGAAGCTTCTCTCCTTCCGTGCTGTTCTTTATCATATCGTTAACTGGTTAACAGGCTCAGATGGAGCAGCCAGAATCAAACGGAGGCAGCCAAAGTGGGCACTTTTCTTCACTTCCCTTCCTTTGCCTCTCCCTTTGTGAGCTCTGTGCTTTCACTCCATTGTGTCAGAGGAGGGGCTACAAAGGCCCTTGGGAGCGCGTGCATGGGAGAGTGTGACACACGTGCATGCACACACGCTCCCTCTCTCACACACACACACACACACACTCTCCTTCCATCCGGGGCCAAGGTGATGAATTGCGCGTTTGAAAGCCTCCTTATCGCGGTGGCGCACATGTGCTGGGAGTGTGTGCCTGCGTGAGTGTGGGAGGAATGCACTGGGAAGCTCGGAATGGGAAAAATAGAGCTCCTTGTCCCTGCCCTCTTTGTTTAGATGAAATTTCAGATGCCGCGGGGTGTCTTGTCAGCAAGTCTTTTGCAAAATAAATGGAGGTAGTATTTATTTTAAAAGCTGATTTGCTCAGTATTTAGCCCACAGAGAGGATGTGTACAAACACTGATGAAATGCCTGCTACTTCGTGCAGCTGGGGACCCTCAGTCCAATAAAGAAAAGACAGCCAAGAAGGAACTAAACAAACCTTTATTGAGTGTCTACTGTATACTGCATCCTTTCATGCACACAATCTTTCATTAATTTTTAGAATCTCCCATCTATTTTGTCTGGTGGCATGCAACTGAGTTAAAAGGCCTGAACTGAGTTAAAAGTCCCCCCATCCTCCTGTAAATCACCGGTGATCTGATGTGCAGAAATGGCCCTCTACCAAGAAAGCGTGGGCCACGGTGGGCAAGCAGTTGTAAAGCAGTATCTTGAATTTATAGAGCGCTGTATTTTCCCAGTAAATCAGACTTTTCTTCTTTAAAAAAATTTATTTATTGGCTTCGTTAAAGATACACTCTACTTACTATTAGGCTGCAGGCTACACTACAGAATTAAAAGGAAAAGAGGGACAGGCAATTAAATAAGTTCTTCTGTTCTAGAAATAGCTCTGTAAAACAAAATGCATCAATTCTCCTAAGACAAGAGCATGCGTGTGACAGAATTCTCCCGCCCATCTCTTTTTTGTTTCTGGAGAGTCGTGAATGTGGGACATTGGCTCTTCTGGAACTTTCCATCCTTGTTTAACATATTGCCATGCTCTCTTCCTAGCTCACTGCAGTGACAATTGTATTGGAAGGGCTCAATGCATGTACTTGTCAAAAAGGTTATTATGAGAGGGAGAGATTGAATAGGAAGCATGAATGGGTTGGAGATGAACAATCACTGGGTGAGTTAATAATATACATATGATGCTTTAGCGCATGTCTCTTTACCCTTGTTTCATTCTGACAGACCTCCAGTAACACAGGTAGGTAGTGGCAGTCCCAATTTACACAGGAGGGAACCGAGGTTCAGTTTAGACGAAATTTAAAATGTGCTGAAGGTCAGACAGTAATCAGGTGTTCCCTATATTCTTTCCTCAGTGCCAGGGGCAGCAGATTTTCTTTTTTTTTCTTTTTTAAAATTGGAGTATAGCCAATTAACAAGGTTGTGACAGTTTCAGATGGACCGTAAAGGGACTCAGTCATACATACACAAGTATCCTTTCTCCCCGAAAAGAGGCATTCTATTTTCTGAGACAGAACTCCAGGCACATGGTTTAAGAAAGCTGAGCATTACAATATTTGCATCAGAATGATCTTGGCAAATTAAAGTGTTCCATCTTTACAAGGATGCCACACTTCTGGGCTCAAACCCACCAAATGTGAGCCATGGAAACCTCACAGCTGGGAGGCAGGGAGGCTATGGGTTGATGTGTAGAGAGATCAAACTGAGCCAGAGTCTTGGCATCTCCCTCATCCCTGGAACCATCCAAGCAAACGCCACTTCTTCTTTTTGGTCACCAGATGGTCTCCCAGTGTAGACAGAACCTTAAAATAAAACAGCCTTGAATCTGGTTGCCGATTTATGTGTATCATGAGCTTTGATTTACCTATTTGAAAATTGGTATTTTGTCTTGGGCAGCCCTGCCCTGAACTCCTGGCCATGCTCTGTGTTACCTGGCAGCCAAAGTGAATGAAGGAGAAAGATTAAAAGTTAAATCCTCACTTGCTTGTCTGTTGGCAAAAAGCAAAGTTCTATTCCCACTTCATTGGAGTGATTCTGTCTTTGGAAGCCAATTTCGTTAATATTTAATAATAGTGATAGCATCAGTAATATTAATAGAATCCTTTCCAAATGCATAGAACTTGGGAGTTTGCAGAATGCCTACTGAACGGCTGCAGGCATCGCACATTCAATTTGTCCACATTGAGCTGTTTGCTTTGCTGTTGCCTTCTTTTGGTGTTCTCTGACTCAGGAATTGTCCCTACTGTAGGTCCTGATCTCTACTGCAGGTCCTGATCTCTACTGCTCTCTACATCCAAGCAGTTTCCCAGTCATGCCAGTTCTTTCTCCGATTTTTCTCAACTTATCCATCTTATCCTCACTGGCAACTCCAAATCAACTTGGTGGCAGGACAAGCCCAGCCTCCTCCCATGGAAGTTGGAGAATGTTTTCATTTTTTACTTTAAAAAAAATTAAGAAGAAAACTTATTTGTATTGGGGTATAACTGATGAACAATGTGGTGATAGTTTCAGGTGGACAATGAAGGGACCCAGCCAAACATACATGTGTCCATTTTCTCCCAAACTTTCGGCAGCCCACCAGGCTCCCCCATCCCTGGGATTCTCCAGGCAAGAACACTGGAGTGGGTTGCCATTTCCTTCTCCAATGCATGAAAGTGAAACGTGAAAGTGAAGTCACTCAGTCGTGTGCAACTCTTAGTGACCCCATGGACTGCAGCCTACCAGGCTCCTCCATCCATGGGATTTTCCAGGCAAGAGTACTGGAGTGGGGTGCCATTGCCTTCTCCGTCCATAAGGGGGTTTGAAGAACATTTTTACAAGAGGCACATGTGTTGAACCCTCTCAGTACCAAGTCTAGACCTGGACATACAGGCCTAGGCAACTGGCCTCTGGGCAATTGGATGCTGCCATTTGGGACTTGAGATGCAGGAGACAGGAGGTGCAGTTTCAATGCCTGGATTGGGAAGATCCATGGAGGAGGAAATGGCAACCCACTCCAGTATTCTTGTCTGGAAAATCCCATGGACAGAGGAGCCTGGTGGGCTTCAGACCATGGGGCTGCCAAGAGTCAGACATGACTTAGCGACTGAGCACACACTTTGGGACTTGAAATTTAGAGAAAGAGCTGCAAATAAGCAGGGGACGTTTGAAGCTGATTGCAGTCAGCACCAGTGCTTCAGCAGCATCCATATAAAGGCAGCAGAGGCAGGGATACCCACAGCCTTTGCAGTGTTCTACCTGCAGCCCTATGGGGAGAATCCTAGCTGCTTGGTCCGTTGAGTAGTTGCTTCTGATTCTCACTCATTTCCTTCTGTTAATTCTGTGAGCTACCTGGTAGCATTACAATAATTGTTTAATTTAACTGGGTTAGTTTCTGTTGCTTGCAACCAAGGCCCCTGACTCTGACATGCTTCTGCAGAGAAAGCCCCTGCTGTGTAAGACACTGCCCCGAGTGAGATGAGGAGAAATAGGAAGAACGTGGCAGCATCGCAGGCCCTGTGAGCGTAGAAGTGCCTGCTGACCACTGTCTGGGACATAGTTGGGCAACGTTGGTATGAACTTTTCACTAATCTGGCCTCACCCCCTCCAAACTAGTAAGAATAGAAGGAAGACTCAGAGACACAGCACTGAAAGCATTTGGATAAGAAAGGAAGCTTGCTTGCAGAGGAGGTTTTACAAGGACCAACTTGTCAAATACAAATTATGACATCTAATTAGAGGGGGAAAAAAGCACAAGATTTGCAAAGTTACCAAGTTTATAGTTAGTCTGTTCTTGGTGGACAAACAACAGTTTTCTTATATGATTATCCTGTGTCCCAAGAACATGATAAATCTTCAGTTATCAGCTTTGAAATATCAGGTATGAAACTGTTCTTTTAGTTATTTATAGGAGGGTTCAAGCCTTCCTTTCTTTTTGAAACTAGAACTGAACAAGGTAACCCTGTTTTGTTCTGTTACGTATGGGTGTACAGTAGGTTCCTGCTAAGAAGGTAGGCAGTGTTTGTCATATCACTGTGAACATTGAATTAGTGAGTATAGAACTGCTGTTTCCAGGGCAAATACAAGGCTAGTTTCCTGTCAACCTCTGGTCACAATATTTTCATCAACTGATCACTATGTAAGCTTAATTTAGGTGTGTTTCTGTTGAAAGGCACCTTAAAAATACATTTTTGATTCATTAACGTTAAATTCATAGCGAACACACTAAATCTCATGTCTGAACGAAGCCTATCAGACACAGTCAATTTCTCCACGGGGTGCATCACAGCCTTCTTTGCACTTTAGAACCCTAGGCTACACTCTAGCACTATGCTTGGGGCCATTTTAGACAGCAGAATCACCACCCAAAAGTACAAAAATGCAAAACATGTGGCATTAGATAACTTTTATTTAAATTAAAAATAAATAAATATTTATTTTGCTGCACTGGGTCTTCGTTGCAGCATGTTGGATCTAGTTCACTGACCAAGGATTGAGCCCGGGGCCCCTGCATTGGGAGCATGCAGTCTTAGGCACTGGGCCACCAGGGAAGTCTCCTAGATAGACTTTAAGAAGAACCCTTGTTTATGGTTTTGGAGGTGAAACAAAAAGTGTGTGTTCCACCTTCGCTGGAGACAGATGTGTTGGATGACCTCTGACCCTCTGCATCATGGCTCCTTCATGCCTCCTTGACCCCAGCTTGGACACTGCTGCTGCTGCTAAGTCATTTCAGTCGTGTCTGACTCTGTGCGACCCCATAGACGGCAGCCCACCAGGCTCCCCCGTCCCTGGGATTCTCCAGGCAAGAACACTGGAGTGGGTTGCCATTTCCTTCTCCAATGCATGAAAGTGAAGAGTGAAAGTTAAATCATTCAGTAGTGACCAACTCTTAGCGACCCCATTGGCTGCAGCCTACCAGGCTCCTCTGTCCATGGGATTTTCCAGGCAAGAGTCTTGGAGTGGGACACCATTGCCTTCTTGCAGTTTGGACACACACCCAGTTGATTCACTATCTTTGGTTTTTTTTCCTGCCAGTCCCACCAGGCTGTGGGGCAGGGGCAGCCTTCCTTCCTAACCTTCCTCTCCAGAGGGTCCTCTGAAACATGGTTCTGTTTCTTCTTCCTTCTCCCCATCTCTCCTCCTCCTCTCACCTTCTCCTGTTTTCCTCCCCCATCTCTCCTTGTTCTTACTTGGCTTTATCCAAGTAGGCAGCCCAGTGGATTTGTATCAATAAGAAGCAATCAGGAGCAGCCATAATACTTGCAATCAATATATAATTGCATCAGAGTTATTCCATTACCTCGGGCTGCGCACGCTGATTACTGCCGAGGCCTCGTTGATTCCAGCAGTCATTTCTCTTGGGTTCAGGGTTTGGTGGAGGAGCAGGTGGGAGGGCTGTGAGGCTGAGTCCAGGGCACCCTCCTCAGGTCCTGGAGATTGCAGGGCCTGTCAGGGTCCAGGTCAGGAGAGACACCAGGAAACCAGACCCTGGCTGAGAGTCTGCTGGGGCCCAGGAGGGTGGCTCCAGGGTGGCCTG
This sequence comes from Neotragus moschatus, assembly GCA_006410615.1. Lineage (NCBI taxonomy): Eukaryota > Metazoa > Chordata > Mammalia > Artiodactyla > Bovidae > Neotragus > Neotragus moschatus. The sequence goes on along the minus strand of SJYA01001304.1, from coordinate 1,465,751 downwards.
TGGTCAGACAGCAGCATCAGTGAGATTAGAGAAGGAGGCAGTCTGGTGGCAGTTTGGAGTGACTTTTTTGGATAGAGGATTGTGCCCCACCATGGACCCCTGTACCACACTAACTGATGTTTAATTTATATCACATGTTTCAGTGCGTATGTGCTAAGTGGTGTCCAACCCTTTTGAGACGCTATGGACAGTAGCCCTCCAGGCTCCTCTGTTCCATGGGATTCTCCAGGCAAGAATACTGGAGTAGGTTGCCATGCCCTCCTCCAAGGGATCTTCCCAACCCGTGTCTCTTGTGGCTTCTGCATTAGAGGCAGATTCTTCACTGGTGAGTCACTGGGGAAGCCTGTTCCACATTTCAGTACTGACAGTGTTTCCTCATATGCAACTTAAGAGCAACTCTGTGTGTGATCATGGTAATTCCCATTTTACAGATGAGGAAGCTGAGTTCCAGAGAAGGAACAGGGCTCAGTGCCACTTAGCTTGGAAACAGGGAAGCTGTGACAAATTCAAGATGGACTTTAAGGTTTGAATTCAAAATTAAATTCAATGTTTAGGGTGATTTCTAGTATCCAGAAACAAACAATCAATCCAATAAGCAGAAAACCCCATTGCTTTTTAAGAGCACTTCCAAAGACATTGCATTTGGGCTTTTCAGCAATTGTATGAAAAAGGTAGTGCAGTATATGATGCCCATTTCACAGATAAGAAGAATGAGGTTTAGAGTAGGATGATTAACGGTCCTGCTTTGCCAGAGACTAAGGAAAGGTTCCTGGGATTTTCAGAGCTAACCAGGTAAGTCCCAGGGCAAGTTGGTCACCTTTGTTCAGGTAGAGAGCTCTGTTGATTTAGTACAGTGGCTGAGGGATTGGTGTCATTCTCATAGCACTAAATTAAATGCTAGTGTGAGCATCCCTGGTAGCTGGTAGTTGGTAAAGGATCTGCCTGCAATGCAGGAGACCCCAGTTCATTTCCTGGGTCAGGAAGATCCCCTGGAGAAGGGCATGGGAACCCACTCTAGTATTCTTGCCTGGAGAATCCCATGGACAGCAGAGCCTGATGGGCTTCCGTCCATAAAGTCACGCAGAGTCGGATATGATGGAAGCGACTGAGTACACGCTGTGCACTGTGGCCCGTTTTGTCATTGGTAATAATAGCAGACTCTTACATAACAGTGCACGTACAGCATACTCGGCACTGTCCCAAGAACTTTATGAATAGTAATTCTGTGTTTGGGAATCCTCAGATAATCCTTTTGCACAGAAGAGAACTGAAACACAGAGAGGTTAATCACTTTGTCCAAGAGGCTAAACACTATGTCCAGTGAGTGCAGGCTAAAACCAGGATTGGAATGTATAATAAGTCATTTGTCTCCTAAGTCATAGGTTTCTACTGGCTCTTTAATTTTGGTTAAATGCTGAGACAACAGCAAGTATTGTCAGTATGAAATTAAAGGAAGTAAAACTGAGGCAGAGGGTAAATTCTTGTTAAAAGAGTGCATAAATGAATGAATGAATGGGAAGATTCCTATAACTGCTAAGATTACAAAATAAATGATACCAGATCTCCCCATATATGATGGCCTACTAGTCAGCAATCAAAAAGAAACAACAAAGATGAAAATTAAAAAAAAAAGCAACAATATGTTGAGGAAAAGAAGCCTGATGCAAAAGCCAAGTTCCTATAAAGTTTAAAGCTGATGAAGTTCAAAAATAGAACAAATCTACAGTGACAAATTTCAGAATTATGGTGACTTATGGGAGGCAGGTACTGACCGGAAGAGGACAGGAGGGAAATTTCCGGGGTGATGGAGATGTTCCATACCTTGATAGAGACACTTGTCACATGGCTGTGTATATTTGGTGATACTCACTGAATTTGTGCACTCAAGATCTATGCATCTCATATGTAAAATTTACCTCCAAAAAAGAAAAAAAAAACCCCAAAAGAACAGATGAAATGGAGGAGACAGGATATAAAACTAGAGGTGTCTGATCCTAAGGCTGTGGTCTATCTGCTGTTTGGATGTAAAGGACTTCCATGTACAGGCCATCGTAAACTGGGGACCAGGTGGGCCACTAACATTAGCACGGTGATCACAGGTGGAGGAACCATGAGCATCTGAAGCCAGTTGAGTTGCCTCAACTAAGTGCCTTCTCTGGGCGATGCTGAAACAGCCCCTGCATGTGGAGATGGATTAGGTCCAGGCCCTGCCTGGAGCAGCTTCCAGCTGGGGAGGGGGCAGTACAAGGAAGATTGACCACAGGTAACAGCCTCGCAATAGTCCTGGGCCGGACTCCCAGGAACAGGGATGCTGGGCATGTTGCAGTGACAGCTGTAGGGAACAGGGATGCAGCTCACCTTCTCCATGTGGAAGACGAGGCAGGAGCATCTTGTGTGAAAGAAGGCTTCCCTGGTGACTCAGACGGTAAAGAACCTGCCTGTAGTGTGGGAGACCCAGGTTTGATTCCTGGGTTGGGAAGGTCCCCTGGAGAAGGAAATGACAACCCACTTGTGTATTTCTTGCCTGGCAAATCCCATGGATAGAGGAGCCTGGCAGACTACAGTCCATGGGGTCGCAAAGAGTCAGACGGGACTGAATGACTAACACTTGTAGAAGTAGCAGAAACTCAGGAACTGCAGTTGGGGCACCACTTGGGAGCCGGGTCATCAGAAAATCTGATATCCATTGAGTCTCAGGCACCAGGTCAGTGTGGTCTAGCTCAGCTTTACTCCTTACCAGTGTGAGACCTTGGGTGGTTGTTACATCGTCTGTTCCTTGGTTTCCTCATGCAAAATAAGGATGGTGGGAATAATGACAGTACTTATCTCTGAGAGCTAAATTATTCAGTATATGTATACAGTTAGACATCAGAGTTACTGTAATCACAAGTCTTACCAGTTTAGAGCTTTTAGGAACTTCTGTGGCAGTCCAGTAGTTAGGAATCTGTGCTTTTAATGCAGAGGATGCAGTTTTGATCCCTGGTCAGGGAACAAAAATCCAACATGCCACATAGCATGGCAAAAAAAAAAAAAAAAAAAAATTAGAGTTCTTCTAATGGTGCTCACTGAAGACACACTTGGCTGCCAGTCCTGGGCAGGGCTCCCCCTGGAGATTGTGGTTAATTAGCTCCAGGGATGGGTTGAGGGGCATGCATGACAGGCACTAGGTGGGTCCTAATGAAAGAAATTCCATGGACTGAGGAGCCTGGTGGGTTACAATCGTGGGGTCACAAGGAGCTGGACACGACTGAGAATGCACCACCAGTGAAAGAAAGAGAACAAATTACTATTATCCCATTTCACAGGACAACATATGAAGGCCCAGGGAAGCAAACACTTGCCTGAGACTGCACAGCCAGTTAGTGACAGACCTGGGGCTACATGTCAGTCTTCCTTCTCCCTTGTTAGTACTGCACACACCTGCTCAGAGACCTGCCACTCTCTGCAGCTCTCAGGACTCATTACCTGGCCCTGTGCAGGGGCGACCTTGATCAGGAACCTGGGCTGCCTGTCTGATCTTCGGTTTGTATCCTGTAGGGCATCCTGCCTGGGACTTCGCTGGTGGTTAGGCAACATCCTTATTACATTCTGGCTGGTATTTATGTCAGAGACACCTGTCATCATGTCACCTTGTCACCTTGATCACATATTTAGCTGTCAGATGCAGAAGCTCAGTGGCTGAGAATCTGCCATTTTTACAGAGCATGTTGTTCTTCACTGGGAGTCTCTGATCTTGACCCCAATCTTTGCTCTGGTTTTCGTGTCTCCAGACCTGGGGGTGTCTATATCCGCAGCAAGTCTCCCCTCTCCCATTCCCCAAAAGACAGAGAGAGAAAAGAGTAGGAGGAAGGTCTTTAGCCAATAACCAGGGTGGGGAGGGACAAGGAGCCTCCCCCTACCAGGAGACTGACAGGACAGAGCTATGAGGAGTGGGTGTGGTAGCAGCAGGATGCATGGCAGTGGAGATTCAGGGAGGCAGCAGCCAAGGCAGGCAAAGGCTAGAAGTGGGGTTGGGGCAGCAGGCTGGCAATAGCTGGCCCAACTTCCTGCATGGTCTAGTGTGATGGGACTCAGGGGATGTTCCCCATGAGTAGCCTTCTTAATATCTGCAACAAGAGAAATTTCTGAGTACTGGACTCCTCTCAAAACAGAGAGAAATAAGGGGAGTCAATTCTCATCATTATATTCAGGCAGAATTGGTTGAGTTGTTGGTTTGTTTCCAAACTCATTCATTCATTCACCCATCCATCTATCCTTCTATCCATTCAACAGTGACTGACAAGTGATAAATATAGCACCTGTTTTGCATCTAGAAATCAGAAAAAAAATTTTGGCTAAAATGGAGATTAGAAAATCTTATTTGGGGATGGTAACGCAGATTTTATAACATTAGTTTCCTCCCTGTGACATTAAGAAATACCTTAATACATCATAATCAATAAGATACATGAAAATGGTGTGTGGCACTATAGGAGCAGCACATTTAAGACCTACTCAAGCATGGCATTGGTAACAGATGTCCATCTGTAGCCAGAGGAACCAATCCACTCTTCTCTGCTGAATTTGAAGGATGTAGTTGATGGGGGAAGTCCTCTTGGACCCCGAGAAAGTGCCTTGGTTTTCTGTGAAGACTCAGTAAAGCCTATGCCTCACTGACCTTGGGGCCCTGGAATTGGGACTAGTTGCTGTCTCATGTCTCATAGCGCTGTATCTAAGAAGAGGCTTTCACAAGTGTCCAGGTGCTGATTGGCTGGTGTATAGCCTTTCATGAGTTTAGAGTGTGTGTTTCTGTCAAGGATGCCAGTGTGTGCCTAGCGTCAGAGGTTTCTGGTCTCTCTAAGGTCGAGCAGTGTGACATTCTGTTGAGTATTGCTAGGACATGATAGCGTGAGCCTTACAATTTGCTGTTTGTGTTGAAGCTCTCTACAGCCCTACTAGCTGAGAAACATGCGGGGCCCAGGGCAGACCGCATGTCCTCCCTGGTGACAGCCATTGGGCTGCAGTGAGAAAGTCACTTCCTAGGCACTTTGATAAGAAGTCCAGGGTTCCTGAGGACGAGAGAGGGGTCTGGGGTTCCTGAGGAGGAGAGAGGGGTCTGGAATTCTCAAGGAAGAGGAAAGGACAAACTTTTTTTTCTTCTCTACATTCCTTAGTCTTAGTCACATAAAACGGTTTTTTTCTTTAAGCCTGGAACTGATGATAAAAAAAAAAAAAAAAAAGCTGTGCCAAGTTTGATCCCCAGAGTTTAAAAAGACATGCCTGATCTTCTTTTGTGATACTGAATGGCCACAGTATCCTTTGGTGATGGGGAATGCTGACTTGCTGAAGGATCTCAATTATTACTGTTTTACAACTAGACAGGCTCTATAGAAAATAAGGGAAACGGGTAGAAGTGCTTTATGTGTTGTTCTTTATCTCTCTGTGAGACATGCCGGACTCATGTCCTAAGGGCACAGATTTGGGTGTGAAACCTTCAGCTGCCACCTGTTCTCTTACTTTGTCCTTGTATCTGGGGCTCCCAACTAAATAGGCTGAGTCAGAGCACCCTTCCAGAAGCGGTTGCTTCAGTCTTGGTAGAAATTCAGACAGTCTCAATTCATAGAAGCCTTCACAGGACTAAATTTATGACCTTACTTGGAGAGATGTAATGTGGGTCTTGGGACAGATGCTGACTCCTGACTCGAGAGCTCAGTCAGGTTTTGGGAGAAGTTACTACTTTTGGAGATGAATGACTTGAACATGAGACAAAGGGAAAGAGGAAACACGAAATAGTCCTCCTCCCTATTGGGAGCCAAGCAGTTCCCACGACAGAGCCAGACTGGGACTATAACATGTCTAAAGGAAGGTGGGATAAGAACCAATTGCCAGATGTATTCTTGAAGGACTCAAGCAAGTGCCCATTAAGACTTTAAACTGAAATACTTGGATGCAATCTCAAAACCGACAGAATGAGCTCTGTTCATTTCCAAGGCAAACCATTCAATATTATGATGATCCAAGCCTATGCTCCAACCAGTAACGCTGAAGAAGCTGAAGTTGAACTATTCTGTGAAGACCTACAAGACCTTTTAGAACTAACACCCCCAAAAGATGTCCTTTTTATTATAGGGGACTGGAATGCAAAAATAGGAAGTCAAGAAACATCTGGAATAACAGACAAATTTGGCCTTGGAGTACAGAATGAAGCAGGGCAAAGGCTAATAGAGTTTTGCCAAGAGAATGCACTGGTCATAGCAAACATCCTCTTCCAACAACACAAGAGAAGACGCTACACATGGACATCACCAGAGGGTCAACACTGAAATCAGATTGATTATATTCTTTGCAGCCAAAGATGGAGAGGCTCTATCAGTCAGCAAAAACAAGACCAGGAGCTGACTGTGGCTCAGATCATGAACTCCTTATTACCAAATTCAGACTGAAATTGAAGAAAGTAGGCAACACCATTAGACCATTCAGGTATGACCTAAGTCAAATCCCTTATGAGTATACAGTGGAAGTGAGAAATAGATTTGAGGGACTAGATCCAATAGACAGAGTGCGTGATGAACTATGGACGGAGATTCGTGACATTGTATAGGAGACAGNTGAAATTGAAGAAAGTAGGCAACACCATTAGACCATTCAGGTATGACCTAAGTCAAATCCCTTATGAGTATACAGTGGAAGTGAGAAATAGATTTGAGGGACTAGATCCAATAGACAGAGTGCGTGATGAACTATGGACGGAGATTCGTGACATTGTATAGGAGACAGGGATCAACACCATCTCCAAGAAAAAGAAATGCAAAAAGGAAAATGGTTGTCTGAGGAGGCCTTACAAATAGCTATGAAAAGAAGAGAAGAGAAAAGCAAAGGAGAAAAGGAAGAATATACCCATTTGAATGCAGAGTTCCAAAGAATAGCAAGGAGAGATAAGANGGGAAATAGGTGGGGAAACAGTGGAAACAGTGTCAGACTTTCTTTTTTTGGGCTCCAAAATCACTGCAGATGGTGACTGCAGCCATGAAATTAAAAGACACTTACTCCTTGGAAGGAAAGTTATGACCAACCTAGATAGTATATTGAAAAGCAGAGACATTACTTTGTCCTCAAAGTCCATCTAGTCAAGACTAGGTTTGTGAAGAAAGCTGAGTGCCGAAGAATTGATGCTTTTGAATTGTGGTGTTGGAGAAGACTCTTGACAGTCCCTTGAAGTGCAAGGAGATCCAACCAGTCCATTCTAAAGGAGATAGTCCTGGGTGTTCATTGGAAAGACTGATGCTAAAGCTGAAACTCTAATACTTTGGCCACCTCATGTGAAGAGTTGACTCATTGGAAANATTGATGCTTTTGAATTGTGGTGTTGGAGAAGACTCTTGACAGTCCCTTGAAGTGCAAGGAGATCCAACCAGTCCATTCTAAAGGAGATAGTCCTGGGTGTTCATTGGAAAGACTGATGCTAAAGCTGAAACTCTAATACTTTGGCCACCTCATGTGAAGAGTTGACTCATTGGAAAAGATCCTGATGATGGGAGGGATTGGGGGCAGGAGGAGAAGGGGACGACAGAGGATGAGATGGCTGGATGGCATCACTGACTCGATGGACGTGAGTTTGAGTAGACCAGGCGTTTGAATAGGCTGGGAGTTGGTGATGGACAGAGAGGCCTGGTGTGCTGTGATTCATGGGGTCACAAATAGTCAGACACGACTGAGAGACTGAACTGAGCTGAAGTTCGATGACAAAGAACAGAGAGAGAAGAAAACTCCTGATTCATTCCTAGATAGTCTACGAGAGGCTCTCTGCAAGTTTACTGATGTTGATCAAGAAAGTACAGGGGAAGGAATGATCTCAAAGACAGATTTCTCACTCAGTCAGCTCCAGATATCTGCCGTAAGTTATGAAAACAGGCATTTGGACCAAATCAGTCTTTAAAAAACTGTATAGCTGACTCAGATCGTATATCATGGTAAAGAATACAAGGAGGAAAATAGGAGGAAAAAAAAAAAAAAACCTGGCAAAAGACCAAAGCCCCAACAATGGCTGTTAGGTCCACTCTGAAACAGCCTGAGGAAAAGTATCCAGAGGAACCCAGGTGAAAAGGGATGGGCTTGTTATTACTGTGGAAAGGAGAGGCATCTCAAGTGGGATTGCCCTCAGGCATCGAAGCTGCCCCGGCTCCATGTCCTGTCTGTACAACAACCACACCTGTGGAGAGACTGCCCTCCAAAGCATAGGCCCTAGGCGTCAGACTCTAAAGGCAATCGTGACTGAAAGTACCCAGAGATCCCCACACAAGCTTCCATCCTAATTACACCTGTGGAGCCCTGGGTGTTAATAACTGTGTGTGGGGGGGGCAATCAGTTGATTCTTTTGGACACTGGGACAACTTTCTTTGTGCACATTGAAACCCCTCATTTGCTTTCCTCCCAATCCACTACTGCAATGGGACTGTAAGGATGAGCCAAACGCTATTATTTCACTCATCCTTTAAGCTGCAACTGGGAATCTGTGCTGTTTTCTCACGAGTTTCTGACTGGCCAGAGTCTCCCTCATCCCTTCTGGGGAAGGATATAGTGAGCAAAGTCCAGACCTCTTTATTCATGAATATGGAGCCTGCCCTTTTTCTCCCATTAATTTAGTAAAATATAAATCTTAAAGTGTGGGCAGATGGAAAAACTGTGGATTGAGCACAAAAATGCTGTTCTTGTCTTTATCAAGCTCAAAGACCCTCACCTATTTTCACATCAAAAGCAGTATCCATTAAAGCCTTAAGTATTAAGGAAGGGGTAAAACCCATTATTGAGAATTTAAAGGGGCAGGGGCTATTAATTCCCTGTAACAGTCCATACAACACTCCTACTTTGAGTATAAAAAAGTCAAATGATAAATGGAGACTTGGTCAAGATAGACAAATAATAAGTGTCTAATCCTTATACTTTATTGTCCAAAATTCCTAAACGAGCCAGATATGACTTTAAGACAATTGAGAAGATTCTTGGGCACTACAGGCTATTGCTGCATTTGGATTCCGGGTTATGGGGAACTTGCCCAGCCTTTATATGAACTTATAACTGAAACTCAGTAGGCCCAAACCAACAATCTGGTTTGGTCCCCAGGGAATCAAAAGGCTTTTTAAAGCTCTTCAAACGACTCTCTTACAGGCTTCAACTTTGAGCTCGTGTACAGGATCAGAGTTTAACTTGTTACTGAAAAAAGACTATAGCCACATGGCTTAAGGGTAATTGTTACTATTGTTTCGCTAATGCCTAAAGCTCATAAGTTTACTAATGGGCAAAATCTTACTGTACTGACTTCTCATGATGTAAGTGGGATCTTAAACTCTAAAGTTCAGAGTGACAACGGCTCCGTCTTTAAAGCTGCTGTAACTCAAGGGGTGTCAGAAGCCCTAGGAATAGAATATCCCTTATACTGTTCCTGGAGACCCCAATCTTCAGGAAAGGTTGAAAAGGCTAATAACATTATTAAATGACATCTGTGTAAGCTAACTCAGGAAACACAAGACAGTTGGTTTAAAGTTCTAGCCATAGCTTTAATGAGGGCTCAGATTGTCCTTAAGAAGAAGGGATTGTCTCTATGACAGACTGTTTTTGTGCACAGATATTGTTATAGATCCTGAAGCCTTAAAATTAGCTATGTGACTCAGCTTTTAGGTTTTCAACAGACATTATCCGGAGATTAACTCCTGACCCAACCTTTGAGTCAAACAAGCTGCTGTTTGAGCCAGGAACCATGACAGACCTAAGAATCTATGTGGGTTTGCTTCTGCTGACTCCAGAAGTCTTGAATCTGCTGTTTGACCCCCAAGACAGAGCCTTCCTGCCCTGGGTTCGTTACTATGCCGCATTCCACAATCAACATAATTGCTGGATCTGTGGAGCACTCCCTTCCCCATTAATTGAATACTTCCTGTGGTGGGTTTCTCCACTTCAAGGAAAGGACTTTTTAAACTCTATGATGACATCTAACAGTGCTAAGATGGACTGATGTAACTATGAGCATAATGTAGCTCTTAATTTTGATTAGGTTTTAACTTGGTTTAATGACTATTTTGCCTTACATCTGTAACTGTAAAACAGTGTTTGTTTCTAACTGTTTGAAAGTTTTTAAGTTACAAATGGTTTTCTAGGCTCCTATGAGTGCCAGAGCCTCCTCCAACTATTACCTGGGGCCCCTGGATCAGAGACCCTCCGTATGAGAATTATGTTCCCTCAACAATTTAGGGAAGATGCCCCTCAATAGCAGGAAGTAGTTATGGAACGAAAATGATGCCCTTTTCCCTTGTCAACATAATTCTCCTAAAAGAAAAAGAGGGAATGAGAGAGTCAATTTCTAGGTAGGTTGATAAGAAGTCCAGGGTTCCTGAGGAGGAGAAAGGGGTCCAGAGCCCTAGAGAAGGAAAAAGAGGTCTGGGGCTCTCAAGGAGAAAAGGACATTATTTTCTATTTTCCTTTGTCTTAGTTTATATAACAATGTACCTTGTTGTATCATGTTTCTCCTTAACGAGAACCTTCTGACTAATCCTGTCATCTTGAAATGTTTATTACGGGAGTGGGTCTGATAAGATCTTTCTATTAATCTTGTTAATTTAAGATGTGGGAGTGGGTCTGAAAAAAGTATATAAGGCCCTGATAAGACTAGCTAAGGGGACATTCCCTGTCCCCCTTCTGATGTCTGTTAGAGGAATTCTCTGTCCCTTTTCTTACTTTAATAAAACTCTGCTACATGAAAGCTCTTGAGTGATCAAGCCTGGTCTCTGGTCCCAAAGCTAAATCTTCTTGATCATGAATCTGACATCATTCACTGTAAGCTAGTAAGGGGTTTATGCCACTTTCAGAAACTAATAAACGGAAGGAAAAGTGTTATGAAGAATCCAAGATAAAAAGACCATAGAAATAAAAACAACAAGAAGAAAAACATGTTGAGATGAAGGCAGATTGCAAATAAGATGATTAAATAAAAATAAAATTAAAGGATTCCTAAATCCAATAGAATAAATACAATTTATAGTAGTAAAGGTAGTAAAGGCAGTAAATGCAGGAGTTAACACAGCTAAGACTGAAATCACTGATGAGAACAAATTCTCCTTGTTTTCAGAGGAGAAAAAATAAGGAGATGAAAGTGATGAGGAGATAATATGTATGGAGAAGAGAGAAGGAGATGCAATCTAGGAATTATAGGTATTGCTGAGGAGTAAACCAGAATGATTTATTCAGAAGCAACAATCAAAGTCATAATTGAAGAAAATGTGTTTTGCAGAATGGCCTAAACATGCAGGCAAAATAAATTTAAAGGGAACTGCTTCTACACACAGCTTGGCTAAATTTTTGAGTTAAAAGGTAAAGTGTTAAAAGCACTCTAGAAGGAAAAATAAACAGACAAAAAGAACTAGGTGAACATATGTAGTTACAAAAACTAAAATATCTTTTAAGGTCAAAGGCAATGGCACCCACTCCAGTACTCTTGCCTGGAAAATCCCATGGATGGAGGAGCCTGGTAGGCTGCAGTCCATGGGGTTGCTAAGAGTCTGACACGACTTCACTTTGACTTTTCCCTTTCATGCATTGGAGAAGGAAATGGCAACCCACTCCAGTATTCTTGCCTAGAGAATCCCAGGGATGGGGGAGCCTGGTGGGCTGCCGTCTGTGGGGTCACACAGAGTTGGACACGACTGAAGCAACTTAGCAGCAGCAGCAGCAGCAGCACACGCTGAAGAGCAATGGGCAAGTATGTGGCATAGAGTCTGCGCGTCAAATCATTTCACCTCCCTCTTGGAAATACTGAAAGACAAAGGTATCCAGTTTGCTCCAATTTAGTGGGCCATGGACCAGTTCTGGCTGTTGGACTATGGGCCGAAGTAACATGCTATTTCTTTTCTGGCTCCCAAAGACAGNGGGCAAGTATGTGGCATAGAGTCTGCGCGTCAAATCATTTCACCTCCCTCTTGGAAATACTGAAAGACAAAGGTATCCAGTTTGCTCCAATTTAGTGGGCCATGGACCAGTTCTGGCTGTTGGACTATGGGCCGAAGTAACATGCTATTTCTTTTCTGGCTCCCAAAGACAGATACAAGATTTGTTATTTTCTTCTCTTTCTTCCTTTCTCTGCCGGATGCAGAAGATATTGCCTAGGATCCCAGGTGACAGTAGAAAGGGTCTGGGTTCCTGAATCATTTCCTAAAAGGCTGACCCTGACTCCTAAAATGGCCTAAGTGTTAACCTCGGAATTTCAGTAGCTTGTTATAGCACTTAGCTTTCCCTAATATTATATAAAGGTCTACAGAATTTTGAGAAATACAGTCATGATTCATGTAATTTTTAAAATTTAAATAAGCTGTCATTTAGGTGTGAATGTAACAGAAACACAATTTCAGAAATATAAATGTCCAGAATATGCAGAGGTCTATTTCCTTCCTGAAAAAAGTAATGAAGAATGTACTCCAGTCAATAGAGAGACATATCTAAACAAAGATCTAAACATAAGGAGGTTATCAAGTAAAAGCCAGGTGGTAAGCACTGAAACAGATAACCATGGAGAAAAAGCTAAATAATTCTTGATAACATGGCTATAAAGAAGAATGAAAAGTAGAGAGTCATTTTGAAAACAAAACAAAACAAAACAAAATTCAACAGAATTTGGTTCTAATACCCCATTTTGTTCCAGGAAAAGTGAAGATATTGGGTGATAGAAGAGGAGAAAGTAGTGAAAAGCATCCTAGTTTCCTCATCTTAAAGGAAGAAGTAGATAGATTTATTTTTTATATTGATTATTAGGAAAATGAAATTGAAAAGTTATTTTTTAAAACCTAAAATTCCACTAAAAATTTTTTTAAATATATGCTTTCTCAGGCTATTTGAGGGGAAAAAACTCAAATAATTCACAGACTCTTTAATGAACAAAAATTAAAATAAGAAAGAAAATTTCAAGGCAAAAAACCAAACAAAATAAGAAAAAGTAAGAAAGTCCCTTACGAAGAAATAGTACAATGAATGAGAGTAAAAAACCCAGTTATATAATTTATGGCAATAAATAAAAGGCCAACCCTCTATGAAAATCCAGACTCTCAGGTTAGGTGAAATAATAAATGTCTACTACATGCTGTTTATACGATGTAAATCTAATACAAAATGATTGACAGGGGAAAATAAAAATGCAAGGCTTAGTAAAATACATTAGGAGGACTCATACAAAATGCAAGAATGACAGTATTCCAGGTGAACTGGAAGCACAAAGAGAATTGTGTAACATGGATGGAACATAAAATCTAGAATAAAAATGTAGCAGTCGTAAGCCACACAGAAGATAATGCCAAATAATTTAATATCAACATATTTTATGCAAAAACAGAACCATGAGGAGAAAATAATAAAATATTTGTGGAGGGATGACAACGTATTTTGCTTAGAATAGGACAGATGAGGCAACAAAAAACAAATGAGAATGTGTTGCCATTGTCATTTGCTTCTAGGAAATTTTTGATTTCCCTTTTGATTTCTTTAGTAACCTGTTGGTTATTTAGAAATATATTGTTTAATCTCCATGTGTTTGTGTTTTTTACAGTTTTTTTCCCTGTAACTGATACCTAGTTTCATAGCATTGTGGTCGGAGAAGATGTCTGATATGATTTCCATTTTCTTAAATTTACTGAGGTTATTTGTGACCAAAGATGTGGTCTATCCTGGAGAATGTTCCATGTGCACTTGAGAAGAAGGTGTATTCTTCTGCGTTTGGANAGTTTTTTTCCCTGTAACTGATACCTAGTTTCATAGCATTGTGGTCGGAGAAGATGTCTGATATGATTTCCATTTTCTTAAATTTACTGAGGTTATTTGTGACCAAAGATGTGGTCTATCCTGGAGAATGTTCCATGTGCACTTGAGAAGAAGGTGTATTCTTCTGCGTTTGGATGGAAAGTCCTGAAGATACAGGGGCTCTGTATCAACCTAGAGGGGTGAGGTGGGGAGGGAGATGAGAAGAAGGTTCAAAAAGGAGGGGATATATGTATACCTATGGGTGATTCATGTTGAGGTTTGACAGAAAAGGACAAAATTCTGTAAAGCAATTCTCCTTCAATTAAAAAATAAATAAAGTTGGGAAGGTTTCCTCAGTTTAAAGAAAAATAAATGAAGATATACAGTACATGAAAAATAGAACTAGTAACTTTTACTTAATAAAAATGCTCAGCAAACCTTTAACCTTGTGAACAGGTAGTAGAGCTTTCCTTCAACCATTCTTAGAAGAGAGACAAAAATGAAAAGAAAATCTCCTTAAATAATGAAAATTGTTATTTATATAGAACTGGTTACTAACCTGCAAACAATAATAAATAGATAAAATAAAGATTTTTAGAAGGCACATTGAAAACTAGAAACTGTGATAATTGTTGGGTCAGAAGAATTATAAACTATTTATAGAGAAAAATTGGAACATTTTATGTAAAAGCTTATAGGGAAAAGTCAAAGCTGTACAAAAGGGAAAAATCATAGGCTAAATACTTTTATAATACATTAGAAGTAAAATGAAATGCTTAGTTAAATATTTAAATAAGTAGCACAAAGAACATAAAATAGAAGGAAAAAGCCATAAAAATTATCTTTAATTAGAATAGTAGAATGTAGATCTAGAAGTGTAATAGGAAAAAAGAGAAAAGAAATGTACAAAATTAGATTGTATTATAAAGTGGGTAGAACTACATTACAGATATTGAAATTATAACATGTTGCATAAGATNAAATAGAAGGAAAAAGCCATAAAAATTATCTTTAATTAGAATAGTAGTATGTAGATCTAGAAGTGTAATAGGAAAAAAGAGAAAAGAAATGTACAAAATTAGATTGTATTATAAAGTGGGTAGAACTACATTACAGATATTGAAATTATAACATGTTGCATAAGATGCATATTGTCTTCTATACGATTTACAAAAATTTTTGATTAAAAGTAATGATTTTTACATGATATTGATCACAAAATTGGCTCAAAGTTGAGAATTTAAAGAAATTACTAAAAAAAAGTTGCTGTAGCATTACTTTCTTCTGAATGCTCTTGACTTTGTTGTTGGTCAGATTAGTTGATCAAATTTCAAGAAATATGTAACTTTTAGGGGAAATTTAACCATTTCCAATCCTATAAAAAGATATTAATAGAAAACTTTCAAAATTATTTTGTAAAACCAACCTAACCTTAATAATGAAGCAAAGGTAAAAAAAAAAGCACGATTCGATTTCTTTTATGTGTTTGAAATAACATTCCTTAAAATGCCATCACATCACACTCTTTGTTGTATTAAAAAATGAATGCTATAATCTGTCCACTTAGGCATTATCTCAAGAATACAAGAATTATTTAATGTTATAAATTCTATTCATATAACCCANAATTAGATTGTATTATAAAGTGGGTAGAACTACATTACAGATATTGAAATTATAACATGTTGCATAAGATTAATATATTGTCTTCTATACGATTTACAAAAATTTTTGATTAAAAGTAACGATTTTTACATGATATTGATCACAAAATTGGCTCAAAGCTGAGAATTTAAAGAAATTACTAAAAAAAAATTGCTGTAGCATTACTTTCTTCTGAATGCTCTTGACTTTGTTGTTGGTCCGGTTAGTTGATCAAATTTCAAGAACTATGTAACTTTTAGGGGAAATTTAACCATTTCCAATCCTATAAAAAGATATTAGTAGAAAACTTTCAAAATTATTTTGTAAAACCAACCTAACCTTAATAATGAAGCAAAGGTAAAAAAAAAAAACACGATTCGATTTCTTTTATGTGTTTGAAATAACATTCCTTAAAATGTTATCACATCACACTCTTTGTTGTATTAAAAAATGAATGCTATAATATGTCCACTTAGGCATTATCTCAAGAATACAAGAATTATTTAATGTTATAAATTCTATTCATATAACCCAGGAATCAGTGAGGCAGAGAAAATTTCAGTTGATGCCCTAAAGAGATTTGATGAAATAACAGCCCTTAAAAAAAAAAATCTCTCGGAAAATTTAATAAAAATTAATGTAATATCATTTACCTCAAACTAATAGTTCAATATTTCATGTGATGTTAAAATACCAAAGGGATTCTTATTAAAATGGTAACAGTATAAGGATACTTCAGTACGACGGTCAGGTAACAATGGTCTTTGCGTTTGAGCTATACAGCAATAACAGACTGTGGAGCCATGTGATGAAATGGCATGCCATGGTGATGCTCACCTGGGAGTGTTGTCCACCTGGAGACAATTTGGTTACAAAGGCTGGTAGGTTGGTGAGTGCTCCTGGCATTGACTATGTTGGAGCCAGGGATGCAGCTAAGCACCCTCTAAGGCACAGGACAGATGCCCACAAAGAATGTGCATTATTAGCTCTCTTGAATAGCCATAGTATCTCAAACCCAGTTTGTCAAAAATTGAGCTGTTACTACATGACTATATGCAGATATCACACAAAATGTTGTTGTTCAGTTGCTAAGTCATGTCTGACTCTTTGAGAACCCTTGGACTGCAGCACGCCAGGCTTCCTTGTCCTTCACTATCTCCCAGAGTTTGCTCAAACTCATGTCCATTGAATCATGATGCCATCCAACCATCTCCTGTATAGCTCCCTTCTCCTTTAGCCTTCAATCTTTCCTAGCATCAGGGCCTTTCTCAATGAATTGGCTCTTTGCATCAGGGTGGCCGAAGTATTGGAGCTTTAGCATCAGTCCTTCCAGTGAATATTCAGGGTTGATTTCCCTTAAGATTGACTGGTTTGATCTACTTGCAGTCCAAGGGACTCTCAAGAGTCTTCTCCAGGACAATTCAGAAGCCATACAAAATATTTTAATTCTCATGAAATTCCTATAAATCAACCGCTATCATTATTGCCTTTTCACATATGAGGTCAGTAAGACATGACAGGATTTGTAACAATTGTTCAAGGTCACATACATATTAATGATAGAGATGGGGTTTTAATCCAGGCAGTCTGGCTACTTTGCTGTTGTTTAGTCACTAAGTCATGCCTGACTCTTTTGGCACCCCCATGGACTGTAGCCCTCCAGGCTCCTTTGTCCATTGGATTTCCCAGGGAAGAATACTGGAGTGGGTTTCTATGTCCTTCTCCAAGGGATCTTCCCGACCCAGGGATCAAACCCACGTCTCCTGCATTGTCACGTGGATTCTCTACCACTGAGCCCTCAAGGAACTCCAATACAGCACTTATTTCCCCCTCAACTGAAGTAATCTACTGTCATTAAGTGACTGTAGGAATTTTGAATCCACACACACAGTAAGATGATTCATCCCAATTTTATAAAACACACATTTTAAAATAAAATTAAGTAGAGTTTTGTAGTGGTGGGATTTCTCGAGTGTCTCTCATGGATGTTTTTGTATTCAGAAAAAAACAAAATTCGATAAGCCACAAAAGGATGAATGGACCTAAAAATTTTAGTGTTAATATATTCTTTTAAAACAAAGAAATCTGTGCTGTCTCTAGGTTGATAGGAACTGTTGGAGAACCAATATTGCTATTCAAATATATATATATATTAGAACCCTTTGGGGCTAGAAAGCCTGACTGAAACTGGCTTAAACAAAGAGACGTGAGTTGACTCCTGTCATTGCAAAGACTGGAGAAAGGGCTTTGTTAGCTTCAGGCAAGGTCTGATCTTACAGCTTGAAAGTATTTGACCTAATTGCTCTCTTTCTCCCTCTCTCCTCTCTCTGACCAGTTCTTGACTGCTTCCTCCGTCTTGGCTCTATTGCTGGCACCCCTCACCTCTCTTTCACATCCATCAGGAAGAGCCAATCTCTCTACAGTCTAGATATTCCCTCTGATTGGACCCCTCAAGTCACATAGATGTAATGATTGGCCAGACATTGGTCTTGGGTCCCACTCCTGGAACCAGGGCTGGACTAAACTTCCCTGGCGTCCTATGGCTCCTCAGAGTAGGATGGTGATCTTTGAGAAATTGGGACTGGGTGATGGAATTCAACCAATCCGGATACACTACATTCAGGGACTCCAAGACTAGAACAACTTTATTAAATGTCTACTTATGTGCAGTTATTATCTAACAGACATGTCCAGGATGTTCCAGACTAGAGAGTGTCACAGAAAGATGGATTGATACAGGAAAGTTTCCTGGTAGAGGTAGGAGTAGAGGAGGGCTCCATCATGCCTTCAAGGGCACATGTGAGCTGGATAGGCAGAAAGGGGAGGACCATCCTGGGCTTGTAAGAATAGCCTGGCTAAGACCATGAAGGGGAACTGTGTGTATGGGCCTGAGAACAGAAAGGAAGCAGCCGTATAGGGGGAAGAGCTTGGCATGAGAAGTCTAACTGTTAAACCTGTATAGTCAAACCTGTGTTTTTTCCAGGAGTCATATACAAATCTAAGTCCAAGTCCAAGTCTTGGCTCTGCAGCTCTGTATCTCCAAATGGAGAAGAAACGCCCATGTGAAATCTTTGTGAAGGATGTTTATATGCTCACTGTTACTATTTTGAACTATCAAGCTGCTTTAGTTTTACAGCCTCATTTTCCACATCTGCAAAATGGACATTATAGCACAACCCCAGGATTGGTATGTAAATTAGATAAGATCGTGTCTCTTGAAAGACTTCATACCATTAATTAGCAGATGCATGTAGGTAAGGGAAATTTCAGTGAGGGTCCAGAAATGTATTCAGAGTGTAATAGCAGACCCAGGCTTTAAAAATCAGAGGAACACCAACATGTATACAATGGAATATTACTCAGACATTAAAAAGAATGAAATAATGCCAATTGCATCAACATGAATTGACCTGCTGCTGCTGCTAAGTCGCTTCAGTCGTGTCTGACTCTGTGTGACCCCATAGACGGCAGCCCACCAGGCTCCCCCATCCCTGGGATTCTCCAGGCAAGAACACTGGAGTGGGTTGCCATTTCCTTCTCCAATGCATGAAAGTGAAAAGTGAAAGTGAAGTCGCTCAGTTGTGTCTGACTCTTAGTGACCCCATGGACTGCAGCTTACCAGGCATTGACCTAGAGATTGTCATACTGAGTGAAGTAAGTCAGACAGAGAAGGAGAAATATTGAATGCCATCCCTTTTATGTGGGTATCTAAAAAGAACTCTTTGCAATGTCATGGATTGTCCATGGAACTCTCCAGGCCAGAATACTGGAGTGGGTAGCCATTTTCTTCTCCAGGGGATCTTCCTAACCCAGGGATCGAACCCAGGTCTCCAGCATTGCAGGGGGATTCTTTACCAGCTGAGCCACCAGGGAAGCCCAGTACAAAGAAATGATACAAATGAACTTATTTACAAAAGATAAGCAGACTCACAGACTTAGAAAATGAACTTATGGTTTCCAGAGGGGAGGAACAAGGGAAGAGAGGGAATTTGGGATGGATGTGTACACACTGCTATATTTAAAATAGATAACCAAGAAGGTCCTACTGTATAGCACAGGGAACTCTGCTCAAAGTTATGTGGCAGCCTGGATGCGGGCAGCATTTGAGGGAGAATGGATACATGTACATGGATGGCTGAATCCCTTTGCTATCTACCTGAAACTATCACAACATTGTTGATCAGCTTCCCCATGGCTCAGATGGTAAAGCATCTGCCTGCAATGTGGGAGACCTGGGTTTGATCCCTGGGTTTGGAAGATCCCCTGGAGAAGGAAATGGCAACCCACTCTAGTATTCTTGCCTGAAAAGTTCCATGGATGGAGGAGCCTGGTAGGTTACAGCCCATGGGGTTGTAAAGAGTCAGACATGACTGAGCACTTACTTGCACTTCACTTGCACTTACTTGCTATAATTAAGTAGGAAATAAAAAGCTTTTAAAAAATATTAGGGGGATAATTGGGTTCTATCTTCCATTCCCCCATTACCCAGATGCACTGCCATGACTTCTTGGGACCTCAAAGACCTTGCTGTTTTCTCAAGACATGACCGGTCAACTCACAAGACCATCAGAATGGGGCCTCAAGGAAAAGACAGAGACCGTGGATTGCAAGCAGCTCAGCTAGGCTTCAGGGAAGGAGGGATCAAGAGAAGCAATGTTCTGAGAAGGGGCAGGAGTGCCCAAGGAGGAGATGAAATGACTTCTTAGGTTGAGTCTGCCAGAGCCCATAAAAACCTCAGTGTATGAAATTAGCTTGATTCTGTAAAATAGTTACATCAAGGCGCCTGTCAGGAAATCAATAGCATGCTGTAATTATGTCCATAAACATGCTGAAGAAGCAGGAGAGGTCAGAGGCAAGGGAAGGGGGTGGCTGCTGCAAGGCCTTTGAAGACATGACTCATAAAGTCTGTGGGCACTGGAGCCACGCTGGAGGCTAGCTCCTTGCTTTGGCCAGTGATTAATCCAGGGAGAAGAAAATTCAATTTGGCAAACGTTTATTGAGCATCTACTTCAGGCCAGGGCAGTGCCAGTGGGTAAAGGCATTGAGTTGGTGGACTCACTCTCTCCATGCTGATCCTACTTGGGAAGTATGCAGAGTGAGAAGTTAGTGGAATTGACACAGGGTTAGGGGATAGTATGGACCTTTTAGGGAGCCAGAAAAGAGGCATTTGCTGACACTTACTCACGTTTGGATTTGCAAATACAGTGGATTCTGCTCCTGATGGTTAGGTCTGCAATCTCAGTAGCTGCTAGAGGATGATTATTTGCTCTCAAAATCTCCTTCCTTTAAATTCAAATCAAATTCTCTTTGCAGAAAGAAGAGGAAAACTCACAGTTCCCTAGCACTGAACAGCTCTATGCTTTATACCGGTATTGTTTCATCTTCTCAAAATATCATGATCTGGTTTTGATTTGCACTTCTCTAATAATGAGTAATGTTGTTGTTGTTCAGTCGCTAAGTTATCTCATGGACTGCAGCATGCCAGGCTTCCCTGGCCTTTACTAATCTCCTGGAGTTTGCTCAAACTCATGTCTATTGAGTCAGTGATGGCATCCAATCATCTCATCCTCTGTCACCCACTTCTCCTCCTGTCCTCAATCTTTCCCAGCATCAGAGTCTTCCAATGAGGTGGCTTTTTGCATCAGGTGGCCAAAGTATTGGAGCTTCAGCTTCAGCATCAGTCCTCCCAATGAATTTTCAGGGTTGATTTCCCTTAGGATGACTGGTTGATCTCCTTGCTGTCCAAGGGACTCTCAAGAGTCTTCTCCAGCACCACAGTTTGAAAGCATCAATTCTTCGGCACTCAGCCTTCTTTATGCTCCAACTCTTGAATTTGTATATGACTCCTGGAAAAAACACAGGTTTGACTATACAGACCTTTGTCAGCAAAGTGATGTCTCTGCTTTTTAACATGCTGTCTAGGTTTGTCATAGCTTTTTTCCCAGAGATGCTGGATATGCACTCAATATGCCAGCAAATTTGGAAAACTCAGGAGTGGCCACAGGACTGGAAAAGGTCAGTTTTTANCCACAGGTCTGAGTGGCACAGAAAGCCATAGCTTGGAGCCTCAGGACTCACTCCAGATAATCCCAGCCCCAAGTGGTGCAGAGAAGACAGATCTTGGGCGGTTCCCCCCAAGATCGGCCCACATGTTGTGACCTTGTAGTTAGGGGGTCCCTGGTGACATCTATCTCCCTGATCACCTGGAGGGAACTGACCTGTCCCTGTAGCCATCCTCCTCTCACCAGGGCAGCGGCTTTCTCTACTGAGCTGTGTATCCTCTGCACCTGAGCTCCAGGGTGATCGGATGTCCACGCTCCGAGTGCAGTGATGATGATGACCATGAGGCTACATAGCTGATATCGACTCTGCCGTGGGTTTATGAGAACACATAGCTGATAACGACTATGCTCTGGGTGTTATAAATATTGCAACTAATTTCAGTTCATAACCAGTCTCAGAGGGACTGCTTCCCAGTTTGTAATCTTTCCACCATCCCCTTTCCCCACACTCAGGTGACATTGTGACTGTCTTGTGTGTGTGCTCAGTCACCCAGTCGTGTTCGACTGTTTGTGACCCTGTGGATTGTAGCCCTTCAGGCTCCTCTGTCCTGGGATTCTCCAGGCAAGAATACTAGAGTGGGTTGCTATGCCCTCCTGCGGGGGATCTTCACATCCAGGGATCGAACCCCTCTCTTATGTCTCCTGCATCATCAGGCAGGTTCTTTAGCACTAGTGCCACCTGGGAAGCCCTGTGACTGTCTCAACAAGATCCAATTGCAGGGGAAGTAAAGGAGGAAGAAAGTTCTTCCTCTTCTGCCCTTTGTGTATGTGTTTAGTTGCTAAGTATGTCTGACTCTTTGCAATCCCATAGACTATAGCCTGCCAGGCTCCTCTGTCCATGGGATTCTCCAGGCAAGAATACTGGAGTGAGTTGCCATTTCTTGCTTCAGGGATCTTCCTGACCCAGGGACTGAACCCTCATCTCTCCTGCATTGCAGGTGGATTCTTTAATATTGAGATAGCAGGGAAGACTTTTGCCCTTTAATCTGAAACAGAAATCTCTGCTAAGAGTGATTATGTATTCCCTTCTGTTTTCCTGTCCCTCTTCCCTCACCTCGTGTCTCCTGGGCATCTGCAGGTCTCCCTGGTTTGCCTAAGCTTTCATCCCCTACCTTGTGAACCTGCTCCAGATTCCTTCCAGATCCTGCTCCCTCAAACACACCAGCCCTGCCTGCACTGCTCCACGCTTCCTCTGCTCTTTGGGTCCCCTCATGAATATCTTTAATTTCATTGCTTACCTCCTGCCTTTCTTTTTGAATGTTATGGATATTTTTTCCGTTGATAGCCTGCTCTTTTATACAAGTGTATTTGCTATTCTATGGGCTTGGGATGGGACAGCCCAGGTATACATAAAGAAAGCAGTTTATAAAGTAAGCATCAGAAGGACGAGCCTTTCTCCTAGAAGCAATGGTGCTTGCAAGGCAGAAAGGAAGGTACATACATTCTCAAGGAGGAAGGGAAGCAGGCTGGTCCACCTGGGTCTACAGGGGCCCCCTGCACCGTGACCACTCTCACATCTCCTACTTCCTTAAGCTGTTTCCCCATGTATACAGCCGGTTCTCATTCAACACACACTATTGAGCATGTGCTGTGTACCATGCTCTGGGGAGCAGACAGAAAGGACAGCCCTACCCCTTATTGAGCTGGGAGAGAAAGGGGGTCATGCTGACAGCTTTTATATGCCAATATGCTCTTCTGAGTGTCTGATGGCCAGTCACTCTCTGAACTCTTAAACCGCCCTGTGCTGCGGATAAAGGTAGTATCATCTTCAGCATTTTACAGAAGAGGAAACTGAGGCACAGTGAGGTTAAGTACATGGGCTGTGGGTGAAAGCTATGACAAGGTACAGGCTTGAGAGCCAGGCTTCCATCTGAGCCAGTGGGACGCTGCATGCATGCTGCCTTCCTAGGCTCTCCTGCCTCTTATGTGTCATGATAATGACTTGAAAGAGCCAACACCGTGAGACACATTTGAGGGGTACATACATGAGATGCAGTTGGAGTTCCACAAAAATAGCTTTCCTGGGCTTGGGAGGGAGAGGGGGCTTCCTGGAGGAGGGAGTGCTGGATTTGGGTCGTGTTGTTGTGGGTGTGCTCAGTGGTGTCCAACTTGTTGCGACTCTGTCCATGGGATTTTCCAGGCAAGAATACTGGAGTGGGTTGCCATTTCCTGCTCAGGGAATCTTCCTGACCCAGGGATCAAACCCACATCTCTCCTGCATTGCAAGTGGATTCTTTACTTGTGCCACCTAGGAAGCCCCTTGAGTCTCATGAAAGGGTGCTATTCAAAGAAGTGAAGGAAAAGAGGTATTTTAGGCGGGAAGAAAGAAACTAAAAGAGACATGGTTTTAGAGTAAGATAGAGATGAGAGAGCGCATGCGCCGTGTGTGTGTGTGTGTGTGTGTGTGTGTGTGTGTGTGTTAACTGCAGTGGGAATGAAGAAAGAACAAGGTGGTAGTCCATCCAGTATATCCTCTGCCATTTTGTTGGGAGGAGGTCTGGCATGTCCATGTCCAGATTCTTATTCAGAGGACCAGCACTGCAGTAGGGAGGGCCTGTGGGCAGATGGGGGCAAATAAGCTGGATGACAGAGACTCCTCTCTGATCCCACCATAGACTCGCTGCGTGTGATTGGTGCTCCTTTTCCTCGCCTCTCTAAATGTAAAGTGCCTGCCTAATGCAGTCTGTGCTACCTAGCTTTCTTCAGCTGTCACGGTATTAAGTGTAAAAAAAAAACAACATATATTTACTTTATGTTATTTACAAACTGTAACATTCAGCCTGAAAACAAATTGAGATTCCTGGGCAGAGAGGCAGCGTCTGATGTTGGACTGAGACTTCTTGTCGTTCTGAGTCAGTCTGCTCTTGCAGATACCTCAGAGAAGGCGGAGCCACCTGCCTGGTGGGAAAGCTACGTGGGACAGGGGTGGGGGATGAGAGACCCAGAAGGCAAGATGGGACAGCAAAGCCTGGAGTGTGGTGTGTCCCGGATCTGGCTTACCTAGGTCAGGCGAGCACCATCCAGTTGCAGTTAATGAAAGCATGAGCAATGGTGGCGCTCCTATCAGAGGGCCTGGGATGGAATGCAGCCGGCACCCAATAATGTGCGTTGTGTTCTTTGGTGATGCTCCGTGTGTCTCTGCCCATCTTTCCTTCCTAAAGGATTCTGACCCACTATCTCTGGCACGAATCAGGTGACCTCCCATTTCTCCTTTGGTGACTATAACCCTTTTCCCCGGGGGGAGGCCAAGAGGGAAGAGGAAGAGGAGACAGGAGGATTCATGTTGCTACACAACTCTACGACTAAAACCCCAGAGCAAATGGGGTCCGTCACTCCTTTCAGGGTTACCCATCTTGAGTTCCAGGCTTTCCTGTATTACCACGAACCATGACACCCACCTCTACCCAAACTCTGCCCCAGCCCCAGTCCTCCCCACTCACAGAGGTGGGCTCCTGAGCTTGGCTCATCTACTCAGTGCACATCTAGGAGGTTCCGTGGGAGCTACTGGAAGAGAAGGGTTCCCTGNGTCACTCCTTTCAGAGTTACCCATCTTGAGTTCCAGGCTTTCCTGTATTACCACGAACCATGACACCCACCTCTACCCAAACTCTGCCCCAGCCCCAGTCCTCCCCACTCACAGAGGTGGGCTCCTGAGCTTGGCTCATCTACTCAGTGCACATCTAGGAGGTTCCGTGGGAGCTACTGGAAGAGAAGGGTTCCCTGATGGCTCAGTGGTAAAGTGTCCAACTGCCAGCGCAGGAGACGCAGACTCAATTGCTGGGCCAGGAAGATCCCCTGGAGAAGGAAATGGCAACCCACTCCAGCATTTTTACCTGGAAAATTCCACAGACAGAGGAGCCTGTTGGGCTACAGTCCATGGGCTCGCAAAGAATTGGACACGACTTAGCAACTGAACAGTGACTGGAAGAAAATGCCTTATGTCCTCCTGGAATGGAACTGGTAAGAATGGAGGGACTGGGGCAGCCACAGACCACCCTGAAGGAAGACCCTGCCTGAGATGCCCCAAACAAATGGAGTTAAGGGAGGACCATTAGGGTCCTGGGGACATCTTTGAGCCCCTTGGNTAGCAACTGAACAGTGACTGGAAGAAAATGCCTTATGTCCTCCTGGAATGGAACTGGTAAGAATGGAGGGACTGGGGCAGCCACAGACCACCCTGAAGGAAGACCCTGCCTGAGATGCCCCAAACAAATGGAGTTAAGGGAGGACCATTAGGGTCCTGGGGACATCTTTGAGCCCCTTGGTAAATTGGCATGAAGCTAGTGAATCCTTAGATTTCCCAGCTGGAGAGAGCCATAGATTCTGTTTTCTCCTTTCAGTCAAAGTTCATGTCCCTTGCATCTGTGAAACAGCCCTGAACAACATGGTGCTGACCATGGAATTGAACAGCTAGTGGGGGTAGGGTGGAGAAAGTAGGAGGTCCAAACCTGAGACTGCTTGTGACTAAGTTTTCAGAAAACTGTCCATCTGCTCCAGTGAGTGGGGACAGACCATGGGCTTGGCCCTTCTGTGTGTATTCCTCAATTTTACTATTTATGATCAACAGGAATAAAGCTATAAAAACTGGCAGGATCTTTGGAGACTGCTTGTCCCACACCTCATTTTATGGCTGTGAAACTAGAGACCCAGGAAAAAGGCATGACTGTGCAAGACTATGCAGTGTGTTAGTGACTAATTCTTTATTTTAGCCTAAATTTTTGCCAGGGTACAAAGTTGTTGGGGTGTTGAGGCGGGACAGGAATGAATATTTATGTACCCATGTTTGTGCCCGGGCTGAGAAACCCACTAATGTGGCTGNAGCATGACTGTGCAAGACTATGCAGTGTGTTAGTGACTAATTCTTTATTTTAGCCTAAATTTTTGCCAGGGTACAAAGTTGTTGGGGTGTTGAGGCGGGACAGGAATGAATCGTTATGTACCCATGATTGTGCCCGGGCTAAGAAACCCACTAATGTGGCTGCATTTGCTATGGAGGGGCAGCCTACAGGGAGATAGCACTGGGTGGGGTGGGGGAGCAGCACTTAGAGGACTCAGGGTTTTCGGGGTTCAGCTTGATGAGAACTGTGTACCCACCTGAGACTCACTTTTGATGCAAGCCGCTGCTGGCTCTATTCTTATTCTGCTGCTTTACTGCTGGGCTCCATCTGGTACTCATCCCCTCCTCCTGGCCTCTCGGCCCTCCCTGAGAGCAGACTGGAGCTTCATTAATGACTGTAAGGACGGCTCAGGCTGTGGATCTGAGGGGAATTGTCTCTGGGCTGGGGGCCAGGGAGCGCAGGGCCAGGAAAAAGGAGTCATCAGAGAGGGCGCTGCTTGGAGCTACTTTCAACTCCCAAATGGTAACACCAGGCATTCACTTCTCTCAATGCCACTGTCCCTCTCTCACAATCACTCTCCAGGGGAAAGCAGCTCCTCCACCTGTGGCCTAAGTTAGCTGTCTCTGATCTTCTGGAAGAAATGGCCATAGATACAAACAGACACACAGACACACAAACACGCACACACACATGAAATGGGTATACACACATGTACAGACAAACACATACATATACACATACACACACCACACACATCACTCAATACATATACACACATAATACACACATATACATATATGCACACACATCAATACAGACATATACACATGCACGTAACACAGAGATATATGCACACACACGTACATATCCATACCCGCATGCATATGCTTCCATACACCAATATACACTTGCATACACATGTACATGTATGTGTGAACATACACACATGTGCACTTGTACACCCACATACATGGATGTGGAAGGTGGAGATTTCCACTCAAGGCTGCCATTACTTTCCCTTCTCCCTCTGGAGACAAACTCCGGGTGCAAGGCCTCCTTTCAGGAAGCAGCTGCTGGCAGATCCCAGGGTCTAACCCCAGGGACCATGATGCATTTAAGAGGCCAGTACTTACACTCCTCACCATGCTTCCAAGTGTTTCCCTCCTGGGGGTCTGGCAGAGCCCCCTCTGTATTGCAGACCACCCCCTGCCTTGCAGGGGCTGGGGGCTGTGGGTCCGTTTGTCTGAAGACATTAGGCGTCAAAGGGCAGTGTGATACTCTCACTGTGTACCTTGGCCAAGTCATTGTCCTTCTCCCTCTCTAGTTTCCTACCAACAGAGGCCGACTCCTGTTTGTGTTCATGGCTGTCTTAAAGTTTCTCCTAGTCTCTTCTTTCATTACTGCCTGACTCCCCCCTGCTGCCCCAGTTCCTGTGAGAGCTGGTGGCCCAGAGCTGAATGCACACTTGCCATAGGAAGTGCCTCTGATGATCTGAACAGTGACCTTTGAGGCTGATAGCCCCTGGGGTGACTGGGATGGTGACAGAGAGGGTTCAAGTTAGTGGCATCAGATTCTGAATCCTGCATAATTAAAACTCAGATAATTTTTAATGGTCATATTCAACAGCTGTTGGATTCTGAATCTTCTTCTGCAGCAAGAGTAGTGTGTGTGTGTGTGTGTGTGTGTGTGTGTGTGTACACATGTTTAATATCTTCATTCAAAAAGTTATTCACTCCTTCTAAAAGTGGAGGCCGAGTCAGTGATAAATTGCTGATTCCTTCGACATGAATATTGTTCAATTATTCACAGATGTGTTTGGTCTGACAAAAGCCTTTGCTTCAGCACATTTCTCCTGTTAACCAAAGGCATTCACGTTAATGTAGAATCAGCTATCATTAGCGCAGACTTTCAACAGCTTTCAACTATTCAGTGTCTTCTTTCTTCACTCTATCATTTTCTCTTATGATTTAATTAGTGTGAGGCTGGAATCATGGGCTCTTAATTTATCCAGGAAGTTGAACAAACTGGATTTTGACACCTGCTGAATTCCCCAAGCGGGGCTGTCTGTTCTGTTCTTCACCCACTAAACTAGACTGAAGGAGGTTAGTTTTGCATCTTTCCAATACCTGCCCTGGGGAGACCTGTTGACCCGACCAGAATTCAAGATTCAATACAAAGTATGGTTCCACCCCTTCCACTTCAGATTAGATTGAGCCAAAGGGGTCTTCTTCCTGATGGGTGGCTTTCATCCACTTGGGTGGTCCATGTGATGTAACGTTCAAGGAGGGTCAGGTACCTTAGAGACCACCAAAGGCAATGGTTTGCAAGCTTTCATTTTTTAACAGTGTAAGGCTTCAAAGGAAATCTTATGCAGAATGCTAAATGTCCACAAGAGAAGAGCAGAGCTATTCTGGAGGAAACAGGTGGTGTCACATGCTCTTTTTTCTTCCCAGACCCAGAAACTCATTCTAGCCTAAAGTTCATGATCAAAGCCCAACCATGAGATACAAGTGGGGAAAGGGAAGAGGGGAGGAGAAATATGGGGGTATGGGATTAAGAGGTACAAACTATTATATATAAATAAACTACAAGGATACATGAGGAATATCACCAATATTTTATAATAACAGTAAATAGAGTACTGCCTTTAAAAATTGTGAATCACTATATTTTGCACTTGTACTTTATATAATAGTATATATCAACTATACTATATAAATATATATATGTATGTATGTATATATATACACCTTACCTAATATTGTATATAACAATACTTTGGTCACCTGATTTGAAGAGCCCACTCATTGCAAAAAACCCTGATGCTGGGAAAGACTGAAGGCAGAAGGAGAAGAGGGCAACAGAGGATGAGATGGTTGGATGGATAGGGAAGCCTGGAGTGCTGCAGTCCATGGGGTCACGAAGAGTTGGACATGACTTCAGTCAGTGGCTGAACAACAAAAGGTCAACTATACTTAAATTTAAGAAAGAATGCTTAAGAGAAAACTAACAACTTTATTATTACTAACATTTGCAACCGATCATATAGTTTTTGCAACTTTCCATTCAAAATTTGACTAAATTGTTTCTGTTAAGTCACAAATATAGCCCAATTATGCTAAAAGTGCTTANAGGAAGAGGAGACAGGAGGATTCATGTTGCTACACAACTCTACGACTAAAACCCCAGAGCAAATGGGGTCCGTCACTCCTTTCAGAGTTACCCATCTTGAGTTCCAGGCTTTCCTGTATTACCACGAACCATGACACCCACCTCTACCCAAACTCTGCCCCAGCCCCAGTCCTCCCCACTCACAGAGGTGGGCTCCTGAGCTTGGCTCATCTACTCAGTGCACATCTAGGAGGTTCCGTGGGAGCTACTGGAAGAGAAGGGTTCCCTGATGGCTCAGTGGTAAAGTGTCCAACTGCCAGCACAGGAGACTCAGACTCAATTGCTGGGCCAGGAAGATCCCCTGGAGAAGGAAATGGCAACCCACTCCAGCATTTTTACCTGGAAAATTCCATAGACAGAGGAGCCTGTTGGGCTACAGTCCATGGGCTCGCAAAGAATTGGACACGACTTAGCAACTGAACAGTGACTGGAAGAAAATGCCTTATGTCCTCCTGGAATGGAACTGGTAAGAATGGAGGGACTGGGGCAGCCACAGACCACCCTGAAGGAAGACCCTGCCTGAGATGCCCCAAACAAATGGAGTTAAGGGAGGACCATTAGGGTCCTGGGGACATCTTTGAGCCCCTTGGGAAATTGGCATGAAGCTAGTAAATCCTCAGATTTCCCAGCTGGAGAGAGCCATAGATTCTGTTTTCTCCTTCCAGTCAAAGTCCATGTCCCTTGCATCTGTGAAACAGCCCTGAACAACATGGTGCTGACCATGGAACTGAACAGCTAGTGGGGGTAGGGTGGAGAAAGTAGGAGGTCCAAACCTGAGGCTGCTTGTGACTAAGTTTTCAGAAAACTGTCCATCTGCTCCAATGAGTGGGGACAGACCATGGGCTTGGCCCTTCTGTGTGTCTTCCTCAATTTTACTATTTATGATCAACAGGAATAAAGCTATAAAAACTGGCAGGATCTTTGGAGACTGTNTCCAAACCTGAGGCTGCTTGTGACTAAGTTTTCAGAAAACTGTCCATCTGCTCCAATGAGTGGGGACAGACCATGGGCTTGGCCCTTCTGTGTGTCTTCCTCAATTTTACTATTTATGATCAACAGGAATAAAGCTATAAAAACTGGCAGGATCTTTGGAGACTGTTTGTCCCACACCTCATTTTATGGCTGTGAAACTAGAGACCCAGGAAAAAGGCATGACTGTGCAAGACTATGCAGTGTGTTAGTGACTAATTCTTTATTTTAGCCTAAATTTTTGCCAGGGTACAAAGTTGTTGGGGTGTTGAGGCGGGACAGGAATGAATATTTATGTACCCATGTTTGTGCCCGGGCTGAGAAACCCACTAATGTGGCTGTATTTGCTATGGAGGGGCAGCCTACAGGGAGATAGCACTGGGTAGGGTGGGGGAGCAGCACTTAGAGGACTCAGGGTTTTCGGGGTCCAGCTTGATGAGAACTGTGTACCCACCTGAGACTCACTTTTGATGCAAGCCGCTGCTGGCTCTATTCTTNAACCCACTAATGTGGCTGCATTTGCTATGGAGGGGCAGCCTACAGGGAGATAGCACTGGGTGGGGTGGGGGAGCAGCACTTAGAGGACTCAGGGTTTTCGGGGTTCAGCTTGATGAGAACTGTGTACCCACCTGAGACTCACTTTTGATGCAAGCCGCTGCTGGCTCTATTCTTATTCTGCTGCTTTACTGCTGGGCTCCATCTGGTACTCATCCCCTCCTCCTGGCCTCTCGGCCCTCCCTGAGAGCAGACTGGAGCTTCATTAATGACTGTAAGGACGGCTCAGGCTGTGGATCTGAGGGGAATTGTCTCTGGGCTGGGGGCCAGGGAGCGCAGGGCCAGGAAAAAGGAGTCATCAGAGAGGGCGCTGCTTGGAGCTACTTTCAACTCCCAAATGGTAACACCAGGCATTCACTTCTCTCAATGCCACTGTCCCTCTCTCACAATCACTCTCCAGGGGAAAGCAGCTCCTCCACCTGTGGCCTAAGTTAGCTGTCTCTGATCTTCTGGAAGAAATGGCCATAGATACAAACAGACACACAGACACACAAACACGCACACACACATGAAATGGGTATACACACATGTACAGACAAACACATACATATACACATACACACACCACACACATCACGCAATACATATACACACATAATACACACATATACATATATGCACACACATCAATACAGACATATACACATGCACGTAACACAGAGATATATGCACACACACGTACATATCCATACCCGCATGCATATGCTTCCATACACCAATATACACTTGCATACACATGTACATGTATGTGTGAACATACACACATGTGCACTTGTACACCCACATACATGGATGTGGAAGGTGGAGATTTCCACTCAAGGCTGCCATTACTTTCCCTTCTCCCTCTGGAGACAAACTCCGGGTGCAAGGCCTCCTTTCAGGAAGCAGCTGCTGGCAGATCCCAGGGTCTAACCCCAGGGACCATGATGCATTTAAGAGGCCAGTACTTACACTCCTCACCATGCTTCCAAGTGTTTCCCTCCTGGGGGTCTGGCAGAGCCCCCTCTGTATTGCAGACCACCCCCTGCCTTGCAGGGGCTGGGGGCTGTGGGTCCGTTTGTCTGAAGACATTAGGCGTCAAAGGGCAGTGTGATACTCTCACTGTGTACCTTGGCCAAGTCATTGTCCTTCTCCCTCTCTAGTTTCCTACCAACAGAGGCCGACTCCTGTTTGTGTTCATGGCTGTCTTAAAGTTTCTCCTAGTCTCTTCTTTCATTACTGCCTGACTCCCCCCTGCTGCCCCAGTTCCTGTGAGAGCTGGTGGCCCAGAGCTGAATGCACACTTGCCATAGGACGTGCCTCTGATGATCTGAACAGTGACCTTTGAGGCTGATAGCCCCTGGGGTGACTGGGATGGTGACAGAGAGGGTTCAAGTTAGTGGCATCAGATTCTGAATCCTGCATAATTAAAACTCAGATAATTTTTAATGGTCATATTCAACAGCTGTTGGATTCTGAATCTTCTTCTGCAGCAAGAGTAGTGTGTGTGTGTGTGTGTGTGTGTGTGTACACATGTTTAATATCTTCATTCAAAAAGTTATTCACTCCTTCTAAAAGTGGAGGCCGAGTCAGTGATAAATTGCTGACTCCTTCGACATGAATATTGTTCAATTATTCACAGATGTGTTTGGTCTGACAAAAGCCTTTGCTTCAGCACATTTCTCCTGTTAACCAAAGGCATTCACGTTAATGTAGAATCAGCTATCATTAGCGCAGACTTTCAACAGCTTTCAACTATTCAGTGTCTTCTTTCTTCACTCTATCATTTTCTCTTATGATTTAATTAGTGTGAGGCTGGAATCATGGGCTCTTAATTTATCCAGGAAGTTGAACAAACTGGATTTTGACACCTGCTGAATTCCCCAAGCGGGGCTGTCTGTTCTGTTCTTCACCCACTAAACTAGACTGAAGGAGGTTAGTTTTGCATCTTTCCAATACCTGCCCTGGGGAGACCTGTTGACCCGACCAGAATTCAAGATTCAATACAAAGTATGGTTCCACCCCTTCCACTTCAGATTAGATTGAGCCAAAGGGGTCTTCTTCCTGATGGGTGGCTTTCATCCACTTGGGTGGTCCATGTGATGTAACGTTCAAGGAGGGTCAGGTACCTTAGAGACCACCAAAGGCAATGGTTTGCAAGCTTTCATTTTTTAACAGTGTAAGGCTTCAAAGGAAATCTTATGCAGAATGCTAAATGTCCACAAGAGAAGAGCAGAGCTATTCTGGAGGAAACAGGTGGTGTCACATGCTCTTTTTTCTTCCCAGACCCAGAAACTCATTCTAGCCTAAAGTTCATGATCAAAGCCCAACCATGAGATACAAGTGGGGAAAGGGAAGAGGGGAGGAGAAATATGGGGGTATGGGATTAAGAGGTACAAACTATTATATATAAATAAACTACAAGGATACATGAGGAATATCACCAATATTTTATAATAACAGTAAATAGAGTACTGCCTTTAAAAATTGTGAATCACTATATTTTGCACTTGTACTTTATATAATAGTATATATCAACTATACTATATAAATATATATATGTATGTATGTATATATATACACCTTACCTAATATTGTATATAACAATACTTTGGTCACCTGATTTGAAGAGCCCACTCATTGCAAAAAACCCTGATGCTGGGAAAGACTGAAGGCAGAAGGAGAAGAGGGCAACAGAGGATGAGATGGTTGGATGGATAGGGAAGCCTGGAGTGCTGCAGTCCATGGGGTCACGAAGAGTTGGACATGACTTCAGTCAGTGGCTGAACAACAAAAGGTCAACTATACTTAAATTTAAGAAAGAATGCTTAAGAGAAAACTAACAACTTTATTATTACTAACATTTGCAACCGATCATATAGTTTTTGCAACTTTCCATTCAAAATTTGACTAAATTGTTTCTGTTAAGTCACAAATATAGCCCAATTATGCTAAAAGTGCTTATTTGGATGTCAAATTTTATCCAAGATTTTAAAAAGTAGAGTCATTAAATTCAGAGAAAAAAATTTTAAAAGGCCAACTCCAACCAAGAGAAGCTATGGCTGGACCAGGGTCAGATCCTAGTCATTGGTAGAAATGGACCCGGGTGCAGTTGCTCTTCGGGCTTCTGTCAATATTCTATTCACTCAGCCACTTCTTCCAAGGCTCTTCCCAAATGCTACCTTCTTCATTAAGGCTCTCTCAACATTTACAATACACTTGTTCATTTTCCACTCAACAAATATTTGTTGAGCTCCTCCTACGTGTGAAGCACTGCTTTAAGTTCTGGGGAAGCAGCAGGAGACAACAGATATGAAAATCTTTGCTCCCATGAAGCTTATATTCTAGTGGAGAGAGAAATAATAAACAAAGAGAACAATAAAACAAAGGAAGGAAAGCTAAGGGTGGGATGGGATTACAACAGGTGTTCTCTGATTTGAAAGTGACACTGAAACCCTGATGTGAAGGAAGTGCAAAGAGAACACATGAGTGTCTGGTCCAGGAAAATGAAATAGGAGATGTGAGGACGTGGAGGTAGGAAGGTACCAAGAGAGCTGAAAAAAGACTGAAAACGCCCATGTAGGTAGAATAAGGGACGCCAAAGGGACAATGAGGTCAAATCATTTAGTACCTTCCAGGACATTGTAGAGCTTGCGTTTGCTCTTGGTCAAATGAGGAGCACTACATGGGTTTGAGACAACGGACCTTGTGAGATGACTTGGATTTTGAAATTATTATGCCTAACACAATGATAAGAAAAGATAAAGGGACATCCAGGCTGGTGGCTCAGTCGGTAAATGATCCGCCTTCAATGCAGGAGACTGCCTGAAGTACAGGAGACCTGGGTTTGATCCCTGGGTCTGGGAGATTCCCTGGAGAAGGACATGGCAACCCACTCCAATATTCTTGCCTGGAGAATCCCATGGACAGAGGAGCCTCGTGGGTCCATTGGGTCCATGGGATTGCAAACAGTTGGACATGACTTAGTGACTANTACAGGAGACCTGGGTTTGATCCCTGGGTCTGGGAGATTCCCTGGAGAAGGACATGGCAACCCATTCCAATATTCTTGCCTGGAGAATCCCATGGACAGAGGAGCCTGGTGGGTCCATGGGATTGCAAACAGTTGGACATGACTTAGTGACTAAACCACAAGGCAGGGAGATTAGTACACTGGGAGACCACACTATTGAAGTCATCTAGGGTAGAGTTGATGATTTGCACCCATGTGGCAGGGAGGATGGAGACCAGTGTTTGCATTTTGGATGTATTTTGGAGGCAGAGACAAAAAATTTGCTTAAAGATTAGTTTTGAGTTGTGACAGTCAAAGAAAAGTCACGGATGATTATGCAAATTTTAGCCTGAAAGGAAATCAGTCCTGAATGTTCATTGGAAGGACGGATGTTGAAGCTGAAACTCCACAACTTGTGAAGAGCTGATTCATTTGAAAAGACCCTGATGCTGGGAGGGATTGAAGGCAGGAGGAGAAGAGGATGAGATGGTTGGATGGCATCACTGAGTTAATGGACATAGTTTGGGTAAACTCTGGGAGTTGGTGATGGACAGGGAGGCCTGGCGTGCTGTAGTCCATGGGGTCGAAAAGAGTCATACACGGCTGAGTGACTGAACTGAAAAGAAAGATGTCATTAACCCAGATAAGGAAGACTGGAAGAAATGCGTGTTTGGTGTGTAGGGCTGGGTGGATATTAGAGGTTTAGTTTTGAAAAAAGTCAACTTTAGGTATCTTTCAGCAGTCCAAGTGATGAAGTGATGTGAAGATTCTGTCCAGTTGTGAAATCTCCAACCTTTCAATCCCCAAAACATGGTTGTAATTTTCAAAAGCTATGTGATGATATTCTGTTCAGGGTTACAATGGATGCACATGTCTAATGCTGTTAGGACAATATAAGCATCTTGGTTATATTGCTGGAAACTTATTCATCCTGGTGTCCTCCCCNAAAGCTGAAACGCCAGTACTTTGGCCACCTCATGCGAAGAGTTGACTCATTGGAAAAGACTCTGATGCTGGGAGGGATTGGGGGCAGGAGAAGAAGGGGACGACAGAGGATGAGATGGCTGGATGGCATCACTGACTCAGTGGATGTGAGTCAGAGTGAACTCTGGGAGCTAGTTTTGGACAGGGAGGCCTGATGTGCTGTGACTCATGCAGTCGCAAAGAGCTGGACATGACTGAGCAACTGAACTGAACTGAATTGAAGAGTCTCTAGGCATTTGGAAGAAATAAACACTCTCCGGGGACAAACTCCAAATGCATGTCTGGAGGATTCCCTCAGATAAAGATCCTATGAACACAAGCTCACAGTAAGAAATCAGTACATGCATGAGGTCACAAACCACCATAAGCAAGAGGCAGCAGAAACAACCAACTGCACAATTAGAACCACAAAGACTGTAGATATTGGGATTGGCAGGTAGAGAATTTAAAGCAACGATGTTTAATATATCCTTGGGATTAAACCAAAAGGGGTTAAAAAACAAATCAAGAGCTTATAAAAATTGACCAGGGAGATTTAAAAAGGGATCAAACAGATAATCTAGAGATTAACTTTTGCAATGAAATTAAAACTTAATGAATAGTTAAAGAGAGGTTTGAAGTGAAGTGAAAGTCGCTCAGTCATGTCTGACTCTTTGTGACCCCATGGACTATGCAGTCCATGGAAGTCCCCAGCCCAGAATACAGGAGTGGGTAGCCTATCCCTTCTCTTGGGGATCTTCTCAACCCACGGATCAAACCCAGGTCTCCCACATTACAGGCGGATTCTTTACCAGCTGAGCTACCAGTGAATAGTTAAAGAGAGGTTTAGTGAACTGAAATATAAATCTGAAAGTGATCTGAAAGAGACTGTTAGAGTCATGGATATATAGGAAGATCAAGCATCTCTGTTATTGAAATTTAGAAAGGAGACAAAGAAAGAAGAGGGGAGAGGACATTCTGGATAAATAATGACTGAAAATTTTGTAAATTTGACGAAAGACACCAAAGGTTAAGTTCATGACATACAGGCCCAGGTACGACATAGTGGCACTACAGGGCACCTAAGAAGAAGAGAACTTAAAACAGTCAGAAAGAAGACAAACTGATACAGAAGAATGCAAATTACACCGAACAGATAGCTTCTCAACATTAACAATCAGATTCAGAGACTGGGAGATGAGATCTCCAAATTTTGGAAAGAACATAGAATCAACATAAGATTCTACATCTAATGAGCCTTAATTTTTAAGGATGACAAAAATAAATCTTCAAACAACCAAAAACTGGGAGTATGTACTGACAGTGGGTTTCACTAATGGACTTTTCAAGCATTCTGAACTTAAGAAGGTAGAGAATGATTTCAAAAGAAGAGTGTAAGTACTAGAAGGATTGGTGAGCAAAGGAAATAGTAATAGGCGGGTAAATCTAAATCAGCATTAACATATAAAACAATATCCACCTGGCTATAACTTTAATACAAAATCTAGACAAAGATAGTATAACAACAGAGAATTGCAGGCCTATCTCATTGAATATATGCAAAAATCCCAATAGATGGTTGTTGAACCCTCTATTGAAGTTTTCAGTGTTGTTATTGTACTCTTCACCTCTGTAATTTCTCTGTTTGGTGCTTTCTGGTATTTTTTATCTCTGTGTTGAAGTTATCACTGTCTTCATGCATTGCTTTCCTGATTTTGACGAGTGCCTTTATAACCGTTATTTTGAACTCAGTGAGGTAAATCACTTCTCTCTGGTTTATTAAGATCTGTTTCTAGAATTTTACCTTGTTCTTTTGTTTGGAACATATTCCTCTGTTTCTTCATTTTCTTGACTCTCTGTGTTGATTTCTGCACATTAAATAAAACAATCATCTCTCCTCCCTACTCCCATCTAGAAAACCCAATATTAACGATGCCTAATTTATGGAGCTAAAACATCAGTAGGAATTCAAAATTCTGGACAATTATATATAAGTCAGATGGGAGTGACTGCATTTCAAATGTCCTAATATCCTTGTGTTTTGAGAGAATAGTAGAGATAATTATTTGTGTGCTGGCACTGTGTTGCCGTGCATGATAATCAGTGACCTCACACTCGTGCTGACAGCATCTGGCCTCTGATGCACCTTACTCCTAGCCTCTCTATGCTTCGAGGACTTCTCCAGAGCCATGGGATACCCACAGGCTCAAGTGCCAGTGCAGTACAGAGGTTTGGGTGAGTTATTGCCCCTGGAGGCAACTCCTAATTGATGGGGAATGCCCACACTTCCCATTATCCAGATGAATAATTCTTGAAGACATTGTTCATGCTCCTCAGAAAATGTGGCGAAATCAATCCCCTCCCTCCTTGGTCATGGCAGTGACCTTAGTAAAGACCCTTAGAAGGGCCTTTTCTCTTCCTTATCTGTACATTCTGTTACTCCTGCTCCTTTGGGTTGCCTGTCAAATATGCCATCTGCCTCGAAGACTTTGTCTGGGTTTTTGTTAATTGGAGAGCTCAAACTAAGACAAGTAACTTTTAATTTTACTTTTAATTTAATAAATGTAACAACTATTGAATTTAACTGTTTAAACAATAAAAATAGAGGGAATAATTTCTAAAACCAATATAAGAAGAATAAGAATGGGAGGAAAACTCAGTTTATCCAGAAGAAAGAAAAAATAAAATTTTAACTACGTTAAAATAAGATGGCAGAGATGAACCCCAATAAATGAGAAGTCACAATCAGTGTAAATGGGCTAAATGCTTCAGATAAAAGATAAAGAATGCCAAACTGGACTACAAAGTATAATAAAGCAAAGCATATATGCCAAATATATGTCAGCTACAAAACAAATATCGAAATTCAAGGATATAGAAAGGCTAAAAGTGAGGATGGAAGAAATCAAACACTAGGAAAATGCTAAAGGACACTTGGTATAATGCATATATTTCAGGTATTATAGCCTTTAAGGCTAAAAACGTTTTTAGAAATTAAAACGAAAAGAGCTCATTGCACATTGATAAAATATTCAATTCACTATGCTACAATTCTAAATCTGAATGTGTCTAATAGTGTTGACTTCAAAATACATAAAACAAAAATTGATCCATCTATAAGGACAAATTGACAAATTTACTGTCTAAGTGGGAGATTTTAACATCCTGCTCTCAGACTAACGGATCAAGCGGATCAAAATCAGTAATGACAGAGAAGATCTGAACAACCCATTTAGCAAGCATGATTGAAGACATACATAGAACGCTATGCCAATAATCTGAGAAAACACATTCTTTGCAGGCACACATAGAACATTTATAAAAATTGATTAAGTACTAAGCATTTCAAAGAATCTAGTCTAACAGGCTACATTCTTAGGTAACAATGAAATTACACTAGAAATGAATAAAAAAGAGGAAACTATAATAGAAATTAAAGAAACTCTATAACAAATATATGGTAAAAAACCAGTAATGAAACTACTCAAAATCAGACCTTGTGGGATTCATCTAAATTGATGCCTCAAATAAAATTAGGGCCTCGGGTGTTTTTATTATAAAGGAAGTGAGGATAGAAAGAAACAAACAACTAAACATTGAACTTTAAAGATAGAAAAAAACTCAAAGAAGTAAGGAAGTAAAGCAAAGGTCAGAAAAATGAGGAAATGGAAAACAAAGACTAAATAGAAAGAAAGAACAGGGTATACATTGCTCTTCGAAAATCTTAATAAAATTAACACACCTCTGCAAGATATAAAAGTGAGAGGAAAAAGCAAACAACCTTGGGAATGAAAAGGGGCACAGCTATGTACTGAAGCAGTGGAGACTGAAAAGAAATGAGACTATCATTTAAAAAATCATGCTGATAATTTCAAAACTCATACAAAATACATAAATTCCTTGGAAAATAAGAATCATGAAAATTGACTCAAAAGTAAATGATTCTATAGCCATGAAGGGCATGGATTCAAATCCACAAACATCTCTTCAAAGAAGACACTGGTCACAGACAGTTCTGTAAATTAATGAGCTCTACAAACGTTCACATGACAAATAATTATAAACTTACTTGATGTTTCAAAGAGTCAAAAAGAGGCAGGATATCTTGAATATTAAATCTTGACAAAGCCTGTACAAGAAAGGAAAGTTACAGGCCAGTTTAACTCAAGGCTAGTGTGTGATACATTCTAATCAGTATATTAGAAAATTGATTCAAAAACCAAAAATATACTTTATGACCAAATTTATATTATTCCAGGAATGTAAGGGTAGTTAAATACTAGAAAACTATATGATTTTAAATTCCCACATTAGCAAATTATAACAAACAAATCTGATATTCAATAATCAATTACCATGATAAAATGTATTAGCAAATTTAGAAACTTTCCTTAGCTTGATAAATTATAGCTTCCTGAAATCTGTAGCTAACTTTTTATTCTGTGGCAAACTATTAAAAGTATTCTCTTTATCATTTGGAGAAAGAAAAAATTCTTACCACTACTACTTCAAACAATATGCTAGAAGTTTTAGACAATGCAATAAGTCAAGAAAAACTGTGTAAGGACTAGAAAGGAGTAAGCAGTATTATTAGCAGATAATATAAGAAGCTCAAAATAATCTACAAAAAATGATGATAATGCATAAGAGAATTTAGCAAGTTGGTTTTGATTAATACAAGTATCAATTGTATCTGCATAACTGGGAAAAATATAAATTCAATTAAAATGCTATTTGTGATAGAAAAAATTATAATGTACCTAAGTATATTAAAACGAAGATATATACAGCATGTATCATGTGCCATGCAGTATTCTAAGTACTCTTTTATATTAACCCATATAATTCTTATAAAACCTGTATGAGGTAGATATTATAAATTTGTCTCATTTTGTAGTTGTGGAAATTAATAGTCAAAGATAAAATGAGTTATCCATATTGCAGAGTTAGTAAAATGGAAACTAGAGATTCAAATTCAGCATCTGTTTCCAGAGTATGTGTTTTTAACAACTATTCTACACTTTCTTTTCTGGAGAACTGGCAAAATTTTATTGAAATATATCAAAAAAGATCTAAATAAATAGATGAGCATATCATACTTATGAACATAAAGATTTAATGGCATAAAGATACCAATTATATCCAAATTGCTTCCTATAATTCAATATAATTCCAATCAAAATCCCAAAAGGGTTTTCATGGAACTTGCCCAGTTAGCTATAGAATTTATATGGATGAACGAAGAGTCAAGAGGAGTCAGTGTATTCCTGAAAAATAAGAACAAGAGAAGAGAGAACTACCTGACCCATTAACTAGCAACATAAAATATTAACACTATAAAAGTAAAGTATGTGGTTTTGGCACAGGAATAGACAAATAAACTGATGTAACATAAAAAAGAGCTTACAAACTGATCCATGCAGGTGTTGGGAACTGATGGGTGATAGAATGAATCAATGGGGAAAAGATGAGTTTTTCAATATGTGGTTCTAGTTATCCAGATGGAAAATAACAAAAAGTATGACTAGTTCAAACCATACACAAAAAATTAAGTTCAGATGGATTAAAGGCTTAAATGTGAAAGGCAAAAGTTTAAGACTTATAGAAGAAAATGTGAAAAAAATATCTTTATGACTTCTGGAAAGTTATTTCTTAAACACAACACTGAAGATCCTATGATAATCAAAAACACTGCCAAAGCAGGGTAAATTAAAATGAATAACGTCTAGTTTTTCAATGACAACAGAAACTAAAAGACACAGTACAAACTAAGAGAAGAGATTTGCCACACTCATGACCGACACTGGTTCAGTGTCCAGAACATAATAAAGAACTGTCAATGAAGAAGGAAAAGACCAACAGCTCAAAAGAAAGAGAAACAGAATGTATGAGCAGAAATTTCACACTAAAGAGTGAATGACCAATAAGCATATTAAAGAATGCTTAGTCTCTATGGGAATCATGAAATGCCCTTTAAAATCATCTTGTGATATGTTTTCTTACTGTTTAGCTAAGCAATCATCAGAAAGTCTGAAAATGTCAAGTGACGTTGGCAAGGATGTGGAGCCAAGGAAACTTTCCTATACTGCTGGTGGGAGTGTAACTGACAGAGCCACTTTTTGGAAAACAACTTGGTATTACCTACCGAAGTTGAAAATGTGAATTTCCTATTATCTGATGATTCCACTTACACATATATGTCCTAAAGAAATTACTGCAAATGTGCATTAGGACAAAAGTATAAGAATATTAGCAGCAGTACTACCTTTAATAACAGAAAACTGAAAACAACCCAAATGTGTCTCTCAACAATTGGATGAATGAGTAAATTTTTGGCATAGTCACGCAAAGGAATACTATACAGTGATAGAAATGAGTGAATTGTGACTCAGTGCTTCCCATGCAAGAATCTCAAAACAATAATATTGAGCCTAAAGAGCATTTGCAGAGAAACAAACAGGTTAAATTCTATTCAAAGAGAGTGAAATCAGGGAAAACTAAGCATTCTTTTGCTTAGGAATTATAGATACATCTGGTTAAAAACTATGAAGCAAAGCAAGACAATGATAAACATAAATTAAAATGGTAGTTTCTTCTGGGGAGGAGCAGGAGAATATAAATTCAGGAGGGGTACACATGGGGTTTGATGATGTCCTTGCCTTTGTGAAATGCCTGAACTATTATTATTTTGTCTTGCTTGAGTGTTTTCCTTTTTTCTGCATTTTCTCACCTCTCTGATTATATTTTCTCTTTGCAACTTGGAGGCTTAGGAGGTGGAAGCTTTTCTACAAAGAGTCAGGCACTGCAGCACTATTTACAATAGCTAGAACATGGAAGCAACCTAGATGTCCATCAACAGATAAATGAATAAAGACGTGTGGTACATATACACAATGGACTATTAAGTTCACTTCAGTCAGTTCAGTTGTTCAGTCATATCTGACTCAGAATCACAGCATGCCAGGCCTCCCTGTCCATCACCAACTCCCGAAGTTTACTCAAACTCATGTCCATCAAGTCGGTGATGCCATCCAGCCATCTCATCCTCTGTCGTTCCCTTCTCCTCCAGCCCCCAATCCCTCCNTTGGAGAATTTTGAGCATTACTTTGCTAGTGTGTGAGATGAGTGCAATTGTGCGGTAGTTTGAGCATTCTTTGGCATTGCCTTTCTTTGGGATTGGAATGAAAACTGACCTTTTCCAGTCCTGTGGCCACTGCTGAGTTTTCCAAATTGCTCGCATATTGAGTAAAATATATAGCCAATAAGAATTTGCTGTATGGCTCAGGAAACTCAAAACATGGGCTCTGTATCAACTTAGAGGGGTGGGATGGGAGGGAGATTGAAGAGGGAGGGGACATATGTATACCTATGGCTGATTCATATTGAAGTTTGACAGAAAACAGCAAAATTCTGTAAAGCAATTATCCTTCAATTAAAAAACAACTTAATTAAAAAAGAGAGACAGGCAGAGGACAGGGAAGTGGGGGAGTTGTTCCAGGAGGGTCTCATGGGTCCTGCTGGGTTACACAAGTATGCTGAAAGCTGACACTTGCCACCTTGAGCTTGATGCAGCCTTCCACATAGTCAAATGTCTCCATCTGGAAAGATAACAGTCTTTTGTCTAAAACAAGGAGACCCAAGGGTATCACCAGGCCCCAGGAAAGAAGTCCATGTGGACCAGCTGTATGACATGGCAGAAATGGAAGGCAAGAGGAGCTGAAGATGGAGATGGCAGGTTGGTTCTATGACCGAATTATTGATAACTTGGCTGCCTGTCCCAAGTGACTGCTTGAGACCCAGTGGGCTGAAGAAAGAAAAAGAGGCAATACGGAGAGCCCAGATTCCTATTCCTAGGCCAGCACATCCATTCTGNCAGAAATGGAAGGCAAGAGGAGCTGAAGATGGAGATGGCAGGTTGGTTCTATGACCGAA
Organism: Neotragus moschatus; assembly: GCA_006410615.1. NCBI lineage: Eukaryota > Metazoa > Chordata > Mammalia > Artiodactyla > Bovidae > Neotragus > Neotragus moschatus. The sequence continues at coordinate 1,421,874 of SJYA01001304.1, read as the reverse complement.
TTATTGATAACTTGGCTGCCTGTCCCAAGTGACTGCTTGAGACCCAGTGGGCTGAAGAAAGAAAAAGAGGCAATACGGAGAGCCCAGATTCCTATTCCTAGGCCAGCACATCCATTCTGCAGTTGCTGGCAGTGTTGGGTGCTATGGTCCACATCTGCCCTTCTCCAGAGAATTTCTCACAATATAAGAGGTGCTGCCTCGTCCTGAGATGCTTGGTAGATTATCCTCTATCTCTGGGGTGAGGTTAGGCTTCAGCTTCTGATTGAATGATAAGAGGAAAACCTTATGCTGGACATGATACATTTCATGCTCCAGAATTTCCCAAAGATTCAGGCTGATACTTGACTTCAGCTGAAACCTCTTTTGAGCTTATTCTTCTGCTCTATCCAACTTCCTTCACCCCCTTCAGGTTCCTTGCACAAGAATTTCCTTTCCAGGCTCTGCTCTGAGTGAATCTGATGCCTGTGAAATACACTGACCTCTGAAGCACCTTAAGTGAAAGGAAAGTGAACGTGTTAGTTGCTCAGTCATGTCAGACTCTTTGTGACCCCATGGACTGTAGCCCACTAGGTTCCTCTGTTCATGGACTTCTCTAGGCAAGAATACTGGAGTGGGTTACCATTCCTTTCTCCAGGGGATTGTCCCTACTCAGTGATCAAACCTGGGTCTCCCGCTCTGCAGGCAGATTCTTTATTGTCTGAGCTGCCAAGGAAGCCCATGAAACACCTAAAAGTGAGAGTAAACCTGCTTTGAGGGAAGAAGAGATGCCAGATGTGTGAGAAGAAATCATTCACGATATGCTCAAAGGCATGTTGAGAGGGTCCAACCCCTTTCCCCCTTATGTTACTCTTATACCTCTCCTTATATTACTCTTTAGTAGGCAGTTAACCTCATTCATGGACATTTTATTATTTTTATTTTCTAAAAGGAAACAAATAGAAGATCTTTGCGTAGGAATGATAAATAAAGAGGGATATTGTAGAGAGGGATAAAAAAACACACATAAAAGTAGATAAAAAACATACAAGTCAGGAAGAATGAACCAAAAACAAGAGGAAACCTTCCAGTAAATATTAGGCTGAACCATATGAAATTGTCAGTGTTAGAGCTTTTTGAGTCACAAAAATACAATTTCATATGGCTTGATTGAAACATTTCCCCCAATTCTTACAGAAGTTACAAAGTATAATATCTCTTAGAGCTCAAAAAGAAATGGATGGTGGAAAGAAAATAAGACAATGAAAAGACATGGCATTTAAGGTAGTAGATCTGAAGAAAAATGGAAGATAAAAACATTGCAGAGATAAAAACCCCCATTTAAAGCAAGAAAAATACAATGACACTGAGAACAACGGCATGATGGCTTGAAGAAACTGCATTAAAACAAATGGAAAAGTGCAAAGATATAATCCTGCGGTGACAGTTACTATTGTCTTTGATAGCGCGCTAGGTTGCTTCAGTTGTGTCCAACTCTTTGCGACCCCATGGACTGTAGCCCACCAGTCTCTATGTCCATGGGATTCTCCAGGCAAGAGTAGTGAAATGGGTTACCAGACCCTCCTCTGGGGGATCTTTCTGACCCAGGAATCGAACCCACATCTTCAGTGGCTCCTGCATTGCAAGAGGATACTTTTACCTCTAAGTGATAGGGTTCTCCATAAATAAAGTCTGAGGTAGACAGTTACATACAGAAGATCTATTGGAATGTGTTCTCAGGGCAACATCTCTAAGGAAAAAGTAAAGAATTGGGCAAAGAGGAAGTTGACTTGTGTTGTAATTGCAACTGAGGTCTAAGCAAATTCTGCACAGAGCTCTGAAGCCAGATGGCCTTCAAAGTTGTCCTGAATCAGAAAAAAAAAAAAAAAAAAAAAGGATAGCTCTGTTTTTCCTCATTATTCCAATCCCTCTTTGGCCATAGGCCAAGTGAATAATTTTCTGTGGCTGAGGGTTTGTCTCAGCGAGGGATATAGCTGTGAGCCCTCAGCAACTGTTCCATCTAGCAACTGAGAAGTAGATGCCTTACCTAAAGAAGGAAGCTGGTGGAGCATAACAATATCCACCGGAATTTACCTCTTGTACTGCTCAGATCCACTTGCTTCTCGGAGGTTTGCCCTTTCTGGGCTTCTGGGGATAGTCTCTTCAGGATCCTCATTGGTCTTGGTTCTAATGGGTGATACAATTAGGCTTGAATCACTGTAGAGTCCTTTCCTGCCCTAGACACCACTCAGAGTTGGCAGCCTCTGAGTCACCTGGTAAATGACCATGCAGTTTCCTAAATTAAAGATATCTCTGTGTTATAGTCTTCCCGGGTGGCTCAGTGGTAAAGAATCTGCCTGCCAATGCAGGAGATGCAAGAGATGTGGGTTCGATCCCTGGGTCAAGAAGATTCCCTGGAGTAGGAATTGGCAGTTGACAGAGGTACTCTTGTCTGGAAAATTCCATGGAGAGAGGGGGCTGTGGGCTACAGTCCACAGGGCTACAAAGAGTCAGACACTACTGAGCACATACATGCATGCAAATCTTGTACTCCTTTCTCACTTATGGACATTTTGTAATTTCATTTGTCCTATGTTTTTGAGACAGTCAGACATGCCCCAAATCCCTGGACCCTGAAAACATCACTGAATCTTAGGTAGGTTTATCTTTCTGTGGAAGGCATGCGTCTTCCTAAGGTCTCCAATGTACTTGCCACTTTCTCTCATGCCAGTTGATAGAATGAACGTCTTTGATGTCCTGCCAGTTATCCAATCTCATCTCTTATTGGTCTGCTTGGTAGGAGGGGAGGTGGGGTAGGTCCATAGAGGGATAAGTGTTATCTTGTGAGGCACCAAACTGTGGAAGCTCCCGCATGATCTTCAGGCAAGGGGGACTCACCATCTTCTAACAGAGTGGGCCACTTGTGCATGCCTAGAAAGATCTGGAGAATCTGGGAGTTTGGGATTCTCAAAGGTAAAGATTCACATACTCTCATCCCAAGTCTCAGGTCCCATGCTTTCCTTAGTAGGACCCTGACTATTTTGTAGAAGACCTGCTGGGTTTGGGAATCCAACTTCCTCAGAGTCTCTACTGAGCTCAGTGCTACACTATTTTCTCAGCAGTTGCAGGAGATTAGCATTTTCTTAAGTGCTGCCAAGGAAACACTCTGGCTTTCACATGTTTTCTTGAATTAGTGGTGAGTCCCTCTGAGCCCATCACTGCTCTTCAACACATCAGTGGTACTCATAGCAGCTACTCCATTCCATCATCCTTATATTTACCACTTTCCTTGTACCTGTAAGTATCTCCTACTGGTATTGTTTTCCCATGTCACTTATTAAACCATATCCTTATCATGGTGTATTGTATAACTTATCTTCTAAACTTAAAGAAAGGCTGTTCATTTCATCCTCTTGATTTTGGCTCATTCTTCCAACCTGACAAGATCTTGAATCTTGATTTCTTATTCACTGTGTTATCCTCTCAGATTTATATCATCTTTATTCAATTTATTGATAAAAATATTGAACAGGACTGGGTTGGTGCTGATAAAATTGTTGAACAGGACAAGAGTAATGACAAGTTCCTGAAGCAGGTCATGAGGAGGCATGCCTCATTAATCTCTCTAATTCAACAAATATTTATTAAATAACTAATATCTGCTGGCAGTGTCTTACATTGGGGCTGTAATGGTGAATAGGAAATGTCTCCTGACCATAAACTTCTTATGCCTCTTTAAACAGGTTTACATCAGTCCATTTATTTACTATTTGGGGCCAAAGTATTTAACTTGATTATAAATACACTAAAATATACTTATTGTCTAGCCTCATGGTTTTCAGAAATTTTAATCTTTAATTTAAATTTAATGGATCAGTAAAAATATTAATACAAATAATAAGGAGGTGATACAACAGCATTTTTCAATGGGTAATTTTGCAAAATGATAGTATTAAAATAATTGCAATACCATTTCATTTCAGACTATAAAGGGCACAGTCCTTTCCCTCATGGGGTTTTCAATCCAGTGAAGGTCAGACTTGAAACAAAGAAACAAGGGAATAAATATAAAGTGCAAATTGTGAAACTTGGTATACATTGCTAGTTGCTCAGTTGTGTCCAACTCCTTGAGATCCCATGGACTGTAGCCCGCCAGGCTCCTCTGTCCATGGGNTAAGGTCTCCAATGTACTTGCCACTTTCTCTCATGCCAGTTGATAGAATGAACGTCTTTGATGTCCTGCCAGTTATCCAATCTCATCTCTTATTGGTCTGCTTGGTAGGAGGGGAGGTGGGGTAGGTCCATAGAGGGATAAGTGTTATCTTGTGAGGCACCAAACTGTGGAAGCTCCCGCATGATCTTCAGGCAAGGGGGACTCACCATCTTCTAACAGAGTGGGCCACTTGTGCATGCCTAGAAAGATCTGGAGAATCTGGGAGTTTGGGATTCTCAAAGGTAAAGATTCACATACTCTCATCCCAAGTCTCAGGTCCCATGCTTTCCTTAGTAGGACCCTGACTATTTTGTAGAAGACCTGCTGGGTTTGGGAATCCAACTTCCTCAGAGTCTCTACTGAGCTCAGTGCTACACTATTTTCTCAGCAGTTGCAGGAGATTAGCATTTTCTTAAGTGCTGCCAAGGAAACACTCTGGCTTTCACATGTTTTCTTGAATTAGTGGTGAGTCCCTCTGAGCCCATCACTGCTCTTCAACACATCAGTGGTACTCATAGCAGCTACTCCATTCCATCATCCTTATATTTACCACTTTCCTTGTACCTGTAAGTATCTCCTACTGGTATTGTTTTCCCATGTCACTTATTAAACCATATCCTTATCATGGTGTATTGTATAACTTATCTTCTAAACTTAAAGAAAGGCTGTTCATTTCATCCTCTTGATTTTGGCTCATTCTTCCAACCTGACAAGATCTTGAATCTTGATTTCTTATTCACTGTGTTATCCTCTCAGATTTATATCATCTTTATTCAATTTATTGATAAAAATATTGAACAGGACTGGGTTGGTGCTGATAAAATTGTTGAACAGGACAAGAGTAATGACAAGTTCCTGAAGCAGGTCATGAGGAGGCATGCCTCATTAATCTCTCTAATTCAACAAATATTTATTAAATAACTAATATCTGCTGGCAGTGTCTTACATTGGGGCTGTAATGGTGAATAGGAAATGTCTCCTGACCATAAACTTCTTATGCCTCTTTAAACAGGTTTACATCAGTCCATTTATTTACTATTTGGGGCCAAAGTATTTAACTTGATTATAAATACACTAAAATATACTTATTGTCTAGCCTCATGGTTTTCAGAAATTTTAATCTTTAATTTAAATTTAATGGATCAGTAAAAATATTAATACAAATAATAAGGAGGTGATACAACAGCATTTTTCAATGGGTAATTTTGCAAAATGATAGTATTAAAATAATTGCAATACCATTTCATTTCAGACTATAAAGGGCACAGTCCTTTCCCTCATGGGGTTTTCAATCCAGTGAAGGTCAGACTTGAAACAAAGAAACAAGGGAATAAATATAAAGTGCAAATTGTGAAACTTGGTATACATTGCTAGTTGCTCAGTTGTGTCCAACTCCTTGAGATCCCATGGACTGTAGCCCGCCAGGCTCCTCTGTCCATGGGATTCTCCAAGCAAGAATACCGGAATGGGTAGCCATTTCCTTCTTCAGAGGATCTTCATGTCCCAGAGATCGAACCTTGGTCTCCTGCATTGCAGGTGGATTATTTACCATCTGAGCCTCCAGGGAAGCCCTAACTTGACACGAAGGAAACTTGATACGGAGAATATGGAAGTAGCTAGGTAATGCTTTCAAAGAAATGGCATTTTAGGGACTTCCCTGGCCATCTAGTGGTTAAGACTCCATGCTTCCAAAGCAAGGGCTGTGCCTTGTCGGGAACTAAGGTCCCACAAGCTGAACAGTGAGGCCAAAACACAAAACAATAAGCAAACAAAAACCCCAAAGAAGTAGGATTTCAGCTTAAAGATGGAGGAACATCAGAAAATTCCGAGAGTGCAATATGGGTGAAACTCGTGATGGGTGAGCATACTGTGTGGAAAGCTGAGAGGAGTCTAGCTGAGCTGGACTCCCAAGACTGAGGAGGAGCAGCTGATGCCCAAGGTTGAAGAGTATGGGGTGGCAAGCAGGATGAACTCTGAGCAACCTCCAGGACACTCCTCGTATTGCCTGCAACATCCGATGGTGACTGGTGACTCTGTTGCCCTCCATGGCAAGGCTGTGCATAGCGTCTGCTTTCCACAGGACCTCCAGATGTAATCAACAGTGGGCTGCTGGCTTTCTTAGCAGTTGCAGGCAGTTTCCCTGAGCATCTAGCATCCATACATTCTTTAGGCTACTTTCACAAGAGTCTAAATAAAGGGGNGATGGTGACTGGTGACTCTGTTGCCCTCCATGGCAAGGCTGTGCATAGCGTCTGCTTTCCACAGGACCTCCAGATGTAATCAACAGTGGGCTGCTGGCTTTCTTAGCAGTTGCAGGCAGTTTCCCTGAGCATCTAGCATCCATACATTCTTTAGGCTACTTTCACAAGAGTCTAAATAAAGGGGAGCACAGTTTGGAATGTATATAGATGCTCACCTTAGGATGTACATAGACAGGACTGACCACTCCATGCATGTTGCAGAAGCTGTGCTTGTGTTCTCTGTCTGTGCCGTGTGGTTAGCCCAGCCCTTCCTTTGACTAAGAGGTTGACTGATGTGTAGGGCTTGCTAAGCCACGATAAAGAGTCTGGATTGTATTCAAGGTGCGAAAGGAAACCACTGAAAGCTTTTAGGCAGAGAAGTAAAGCCATCTGCTTTATTGTGTAAAACTCTCCCTCTGCTTGCTGTGTGGGGGAATGGATTACAGGAGGACAGGAGTGAGAGCAGGGGAACCAGTTGGAAGGCTATTGAATTAACTGAGATGAAAGAAGGTGGCTTGGTAAGGAAATTCATATTGGGAACGGAGAAGTAGATGGACTCAAAATATATTTAGGAAATAGAGGGTAAGACTTTCTAGTAGATTAAATATTAGGTATTATGTGTCTGAAGAACTCAAACACAATGCCTAGATATTGTACCTGAGCCCCTGGGTATGGGGGGCTCCATTCACGTAGATGAGGAGAAGAAATAATTTTAAGAGAGAAGAGAATGGATTCCCTTTCAGAAATATGAACTTCTGCCGGGAGCCAGCATGAGGAATCCCACCCGTGACAAGGTCACGCGGCAGGAGATTCTGATGGTCAAGGACGAGTCAAATCTCAGGGTTTTTCTCCCTGGCATTTCCTAGGCATNCGAGTTAAAATTTTCCTGTACAGTAAGTTTATTTATAATTATATGAATAACCAGGGGAAACCCACACTTATCGACAACCGAATGAATAGACAAAATGTGATATATTCATAGAGTGGAATACTCAGCAATGAAAAAGAAATGACTATGGATCTATGTAACAACATAGATGGACCTCAAAAGCATATTGTGTGAAAGAAGGCAGATCCAAATGAATACATCTTGGGTGATTTCATTTCTGTTCTAGACCGAGAAAAATAATTTATGGGCATTGAAAATTGGCATACAGAGGTGGGTTCTGATGGGAAGAAGGCATGAGGGAATCTGCTGGGGTGACAGAAATGTTCTCTACTTACACTGGGTGTTGTTTCCACAGGTGTGTAAACAGTTGTCAGAACTATCAATTAAAACTGTTATGATCCGTACATTTCATTGTATGCAAATTTCACCTCAATAAAAGCGATCTGAAATGCCAATTACGAATCACCCATAAATTATCATAAGCACTTACTGTCACTGTATGATGTTCTATGATGCTGTGAGTCACTCCTCACCGTGACTGCATGAAGGTGATGCCTTGAAAGAAAAGGATGCTCCCAGCAGTGGACCCTGAGGCTCTCCCTGGGTTGAATTGGTCACCACACACGAGGAACAATGCACGTTTTCTCAAGCAACCTCACACAAAGAGACACAGGAAGATCTAAATTAAAAACCAAAAACAACATGGAAAATGGCTGAAATGCAAAGCCATGTTCCTGGTCAATGACACATTTGCCAGAAGTTTAAATATTTGTCACAGATGGCGAACAGTATTTTGAGGTCTGAACAAAGCTGATTGAACCTGGCTTCCCAAATTCACAGGGTAGGGATCATCTCTGTGCTCGAACGTTTTATGTTGCACATTTTCATGCTCTTGCTATTTTGCATTATGCTTTTAAAGCACTGATATGTATGTTTATAATAAGAATCACATGCTTGCAAAGCCTCTGAGGTTGGAAACCACTGATCTAGCTACACTAACACTGTGTTGGAGGCCAGGATGCTGCCTTCTGTTTATGCTAAAGAGCTTCTTTAATGGCTGGAGTAAAGTGTTAACAGTTTAGTGGTAATAAGCGAGCAAGCAGGCAGTCTGGGAGACTAAATGACTCCTGTTAAAAAATTGATAACAGCTCCTCCTGGGCAGACACAAAGGACAGATAGATAAAGGGAGGTTGTAAGCTGTCCAGTGAATCTAAATCAGATGATGTAGGTGAAACCACTATTTCAACCCATTCTTGACTGTATCAACATTTTCTGGCCTCAGTTTCTTCCTGTGTCTGCCTAAATCACTCGGTGTAGAATGATGCTTCTTAAACTTTAATATGCATTGAAATCACTTGAGGTTTCTGTACAGATGATAATCCGGTAGGTTCGGGATGGAGTTTGAAATTCAGCAAGAGTCTAACAAGCTTCTGGGGGATGCTAATGTTACTGGTCCCGTACCTGGAGAAGCCAAAGGCTAGGGACTCTGTCTCGAAAGTAAAGAATGGGGGACACACTCAAACTATTGCTTTCTCAGTGGAGCTTTCTAAGATCATTTAACTTAGGTGAAGGGAGGAAATGAGGTGGGATTGAAAAGAAAATCCAGATCCTTCAGGGCTATGCTGTTCGATATGGTAGCTGCTAGTTCCATATGGGGGGCTTCCCAGGTGGCTCAGTTGTAAAGAATCCACCTGCCAGTGCAGGAGACATGAGTTCGATCTCCGGGTTGGGACAAACCCCCTGAGAAGGAAATGGCTACCCACTCCTTTCACAGTATTCCTGCCTGTGAAATCTCATGGACAGAGGAGTCTGGCAGGCTACATAGTCCATGCGATTGCAAAGATTCNTAGTTCCATATGGGGGGCTTCCCAGGTGGCTCAGTTGTAAAGAATCCACCTGCCAGTGCAGGAGACATGAGTTCGATCTCCGGGTTGGGACAAACCCCCTGAGAAGGAAATGGCTACCCACTCCTTTCACAGTATTCCTGCCTGTGAAATCTCATGGACAGAGGAGTCTGGCAGGCTACATAGTCCATGCGATTGCAAAGATTCAGACACGACTCAGCGATTAAATAGCGACAACAGCTCCGTATGGCTGTTTACATTTAAATTAAATGAAATAAAATATTCAGTTCCTTTGTTGAAATAGAAGCATTTCAAGTGCTCAGTGGGCACTTAAGGTGAATGATGGCCAATGTACTGTATTACTTGGCACAGAATCAGAGCATTTCTTTCCTCACAGGAAATCTTACTTTGTGTCACTGCTTTGGGGAGCTCAGAGAGAACTTGACCCAGGAGCAGGCTATGACCTGGAAGACAGACCATTTTCCAGAACAAGGAATCTTTCACACACAGATTTATCATGGAAGCTGAGTGAAGCTGAATGCTGCATCTATTGGTATTAATAGTTAATTAGTGTCATTTTACATCTTTGGACCTGAAGCAGAATACTGTTCTGCTCAGCTTGTCTGCTGGTTGGGTTTCTGAGCTCCTGCAGTGTCTTGCATCTAGTCCATTCACTTCACACTTATGTTTTGAGATAGAGCAAGGCTGATGGACCCCCAGATCCTTCAGAGCTCATAGGATCCCTATTTCAGTGTTTTCTAAAATGTGCTCTGGGAAGGCTGTAGCATTCAGGCTCTGGACTCCTGTTGCTTCCAACAGATCAGCTTCAGTTTTATCTGTTTTATATATTGGTTTCCTTGCAAGTATCCACCTGGGGAAAACAACAACAAAAACAACTGGTCCCTCTTTAAACAAAGGTTTCAAACTCCTGATTCTAGTTCAGCCATTTCACTTTATAAATGATGTAACTGAGGTCCAAGGAGGTGGAGGGTGTGACCTTTCCAAGTTCATATGGCCAATTAGCGAGAAAGCTGAGACGGGAAATATGTCTCCTGACCTGGGAAGCTCTGCTTCCCCTGGCTCCCTGTTAATTATTTTTGAGTACCGTGTGGCTGGCCACCCCAGCTGGACTGCAGACTCCCAAAGGGGAGGATAGAGCTGGATAGATATCTGGTACTGCTGCTGGCCTATTGCCTGGTAGCTCCCTGCTGGAGAAGTAGTACCATCTAGCTGATTGCAGGTTGTGGTAGCTTCCTGGGAGTGAAGTACTGGGAGGAATTTGAGGCAAAACACCTGCATCCCTCTAGACCTCCAAGTTTTTACAGTTGGGAGTGATGCTGTCCTCACAACTGGGCTTTCCTGGTGATTGTGACTTGACAATTTTCCAAGGACCAGGAAAGGATCTTCAGAAGGTATTCATGATTTTTTTCTTCCCCTGGGCTTGAGCCTCTGCTCCAGAAATGACCTCCAAGTCAAGCCCGAGCTCCCTGGGCTGAACTCGGCTAATTTCTAGCCCTCATCCAGAGCTCTGTGCTTTTCCACTGTTGGCCTCATTAACTATACAGTGATGATTGCTGACTCCCCAGCTGGCTGTCTTCTTCCTTTTTTGTTTTTATAGTAGATCTTTCTTGAGCTTCTATCTGTCCCTCTGGTAACACTTTGTCTCTATATTCACACATGTTAACCATATGCCAAGGAACAGAAGTTTCTGAGTTTCTCCTAAACGATGCTGATGAGGGATTAGATCCAGTTAGGCCACTGGATGCTGAATGGGGCTTGTTAAAAGTCTGATATGAGAAACAAAGCTCTGACAATGGAGTGTTCCTCTTAAATTGTATTCTACCCCAGAGACCCAGGGCTGAATGTTCCAGATTGACAGAGCTTCTTGCTTCACAAAAGGGTCCTATTTACCAGGCATGTATAATTTAGGTTAATTTGAAATTTGTTCTAAACTGAGCAGTCTCTTTGCTTACTCCCAACATAATGATGGTTTATTGGTATACGCCTAATGCACGGGATTCCACAAATCCACAAGGGCATAGTACTGTACATCTTAGAGACTGTTCCCAGAAGACCTCTGTGCCTCAGCTACACATACACACAGGGACACAGATAGACATTCCATCTTGGTTGCCTCCAGCCACAGGAGGATTCATGAAGTAGAAACGATGATGATTTAGGGGATTACAGGGCAGACTTTCTTTTCTCCCTGGTTTGTTTTCCCTCTTTTGAAAAATGTATTACCAACTCCTGGCTTCCCCAGTGGCTCAGTGGTAAAGAATCTGCTTGCCAATGGAGGACATACAGGTTCGATCCCTGGGTCAGGAAGACTCTTGGGAGGAAGGAGTGGCCACCCACTCCAGTATTCTTGCCTGGAGAATCCCATGGACAGAGGAGCCTGGTGGGTTAGAGTCCACGGGGTCACAAAAATGTCGGACATGACTGAGTGACTAAAACAACAATTACCAGCTCCTCAATGGTGGACTAAAACTCACTTCACAACATTTCACCTTATTCTTCTGTCTGATACATTCTAGAAGTCAAAATGCTTGTTTCCAGACTTGCTTGTTGCAAGTCTGGAGCTTCCCCAGTAGTGTAATGATTAAGAATCCCCCTGCCAATGCAGGAGATGCAGAAGATATGAGTTTGATTCCTGGGTCAGGTAGATCCCCAGGAGAAGGAAATGGCAACCCACTTCAGTATTTTTGCCTAGGAAATCCCATGGACAGAGGAGCCTGGTGGGCTACTGTCTATAAGGTTGCACAGAATCAGATGCGACTGAAGTGACTGAGCATGCTCACACCCCTAACAAGTCTGTGGCATCCTTCTGGACAACTGGAAATTGACAGAAGTCCCTGGGACAACTTCAATTCTTGGATAAAAACACCTTGCCTTTATCTTATATTTAGGAAAGACTTTATCTTATATTTTAACCTATTTCTTGTCTTCCTGCTTGTGATATATATATAGAGACAAGGCCAGAAATGAAGCAGTCTCTTTGCAACTATGAGGATGAGACTAGATGTTCCATATTAAAGATGGCAGAGGATAGCGATAGGAGGAGCCTGGATCCCTGATGACAGTTTTGAGCAGCCCAACCGCTACCTCTGAACATCTCATTACCTAAAAAAATTACCTGTACTTTTTTAAACTATTGTTGGTTGGCTTTTAGATGATTGTCAAATGTTTTCAAATATGATTATCCAGTATAAGCATTTTACTTGGGTGCCAGATCTATGGAAAATTTTTTCAACACGTCACCTTTCCCTCAAGGGAAATTCTTGGCTCAGAAATCATGTGGCCACCAAGAAGAGGCCTTGATGAGCAGTCAGAATCTGAGGTTCTAGTGCTGGGTTTGCCATAAACTTGCACCCACAAGGTGGTTGTAACTATGCGTCTTGCAGGCCTTTCTTGGACAAATCATTTTTTGTATCCTTGCCTTCCTTTGTAAAGTGAGAGTGTTGGGGCAGTTCTAAATTCTGTAGGATTACCTGAAACTTCCCCTGTCCACTGGGAAGGGACAGATTGTGAAATCTTTTCATTTAGTACCACTGCAGACATTTCTATTAATGGCATTCTCTATCTACCATTTCTCCATCTAATCTGGCAGAAAGTTAAATACACAATGGGCAAAAGGCTATGGCAGTAATTGGCAGTAATATAATCCTGGGTGGTAATCTACTCCCCCAAACCTAGTGACTTAAACTGAAACAAAAATTATTTCTTCTTTCTTATGATTCTGTAGATTGGCTGGCAGATCTGCTGGTCTTGGCTGCGCTCACCCATGTGGCTGCATTCAGTCTTCAAGAGGAGGTCTTGAGGAATGAAGGTGTACTGGTGCTGGTTGTTGAAAGGAGTGTCTTGACTCTCTATACTTCTGTTTACCATCCATCAGGATAAACTGGAGTTCTTTACATGATGAGTCTGATTTCTAAGAGAGTAAATTAGAAGCTGCAAGATATTTGAAGGTCTTGGCTCAGAAGTTCCAAAATATCACTTCCATTACATGACATTCACAAGACCCTGAAGCCTCACCTAATCATAGTGTTAGGGTTGATGTTCCTGATCTTATGTTCTGCATCGGGTCCTGATGTAGATGAGGCCCCTTGTATGTTGCTGCTCCCAGGGGGCTACTAGTGATTAAAAAAAACTGAATTAAAAAGACAAGTAAATCTCTTCTATCCACATACTCCATACATGATGTAGCAGTATACAGTGAAGGGAAAGAGCAAGGACAGTCATAGTAGCTAGATTTTCCCAGAGAAAAGGTGGGGGAACAAAAGGCATACACTGGTCCAGAGAAACCCCAAAATCCAGGCAAGCATATGTTGCCAATTCCCCCAACTCCAAGGGCACAAGGCATCTCTTAACTAGGGCCCAGTTCTGCTTCCTTGAGGAATTTCTGTATCCCATGATCTCCTTAGTTCTTGTCTCTGTCTTCTGCACTTTCAGCTCTGTCCTTTGGACTCTTGACTCTATGCTTTCCTTTCCTGTCTTTTAAAATTGCAGTGTAATTGCTTTTCAGTGTTGTGTTACTTCTCCTGTATAACAATGTGAGTTAGCTATGTGCTCGTGCTCGGTCTCACTCTTTGTGACCCCATGGACTGTAGCCTGTCAGGCTCCTCTGTCCATTGTATTTTCCAGGCAAGAATATTAGATTGGGTTGCCATTTCCTACTCCAGAATCAACTCTATGAATTCATATAGCCCCTCCCCCTGAAGCTCCCTTCCACACCCCCATACCATCCTTCTAGGCCATCACAGAGCACTGAGCTGAGCTCTCTGTGCTATACAGCAGCTTCTCACCAGCCATCTATTTTACACATGGTAGTGTTCAGTTGAGTTCAGTTCAGTTGCTCAGTCATGTCCAACTCTGTGACCCCATGAACTGCAGCACGCCAAGCCTCCCTGTCCATTATCAACTCCCAGAGTTTACCCAAACCTATGTCCATTGAGTTGGTTATGCCATCCAACCATCTCATCTTCTGTCTTCCCCTTCTCCTCCTGCCCTCAATCGACAGAGTAACATTGTCTTTCTTTTTCTACAAGTGGTCTGTATTTTAAGCTGAGAAGACTTATCAATTTGCTTCCTGCCTATAGAAAGTTGAGATGGGGCAGAGGCCTTTTTCCATTGTGAAGTATCACTGTCTCTTTATGGTAAAAATTTATACAGCTCCTTTAAAAATTTTGTGAGTTTTTTATGTATGAGATGATGTTCAATCCATGATAAATGCCACATCCAACATTTCTTCTGAGGTAGAACTATCTCTATCTTGGGCTATAAGTCATGGACTATGAGATTCTTAGAAGTCCTTTTGTCATACTGAAAGTGTCTCTGATGCATAGTCTAAAATCTTCCTGAGTTCTTACCCAAGGGTCTTATGTCCAGTTCTTGATTTGATCTTTGCTCTGAGAGGTGTTTTGCACGTTCAAGAGATATGACTCCTTGGTCAAAGGGTAGATAGTGGTAGATTGTTTACAAAGATGGTTGTGCAAGCTCTTCCACTTTGATGTTTTCTTGCCTTCTTGCAATGTGACAGTGTCGTTTCTTCCATAAAGATATAGAATTTATTTCTGCTCCCCTTGAATCTAAGCTGGCCTTGTATCTTGCTTTGACCGAGACAGTTAGGAAGAAGGGCATTTTTCTCCCCTTGTCTTGGAGCTTTAAGCTATCTTACAAATTAGCATGATTATCCTTCTAGAGATACAGTGTGGAGAGGAAGGCCCTATGTGGCAGCAGTGCTATCCAGCTAAGTATATGAAGCTGCCTTGGATCATCCAGCCTCTGCTGAGCTTTTCTGTGTCTGTAGCTACATGAACAACTCTAGCCAGTGAGAGGAAAAGTTAAAATTTTTGCTAAACCCTTGAGAGCAGGTTCTTATCTCATGCTATATGGCAGGTTCTTATCTCATGCAATATGGCCTTTAGGCTCTCTCAGGGGTTGTTTTCCCTTCGGGGACTTTCCAAGAAGTTGTTTTTCCAGGCCGTCAGAATGTGGCCCCGACCAGCCGTTTAGACCTGGTAGCAAACGAGCCTATCCCTGTAANGCTAAACCCTTGAGAGCAGGTTCTTATCTCATGCTATATGGCAGGTTCTTATCTCATGCAATATGGCCTTTAGGCTCTCTCAGGGGTTGTTTTCCCTTCGGGGACTTTCCAAGAAGTTGTTTTTCCAGGCCGTCAGAATGTGGCCCCGACCAGCCGTTTAGACCTGGTAGCAAACGAGCCTATCCCTGTAAAGATCAAGACCTGAGCACCAATCAGACTGTTCCCACCCTAGCTGCACCCGTTTGTGGTTTTTGTGCTTAAAAATGCTCTGTAACGACTGTTCGGGGTTTGTCCCTCCCTGGAGGTGACTGAATCCCGGCGCGCCGGTCCAACAAATCCTCTTGCTGTTTGCATCGAATCTGAGTCTCGGGGATCTTTGGAGCGATGGGTCCTAGGAAAAGACCGTAAGGTCTAACACCAGCAACACAGGTATACCCAGATGACCCTGTCAGCCCCTAAAACCATGAGAGATAACAAGCTGTTATTTTTAATCCATTAGGTTTTGGAATAGCTTGTTATGCAGCAGTAGATCACTGATACAGGATGATGGTCTTGTTTTCTGCATCTCAGACTCCTGGTCCTTTAAGTGCTTTTGAAAGGAGCAGTTTTCTTTGCNTGGGGTTCTCTGGAGACAGGTGGGCTCACATCTCTGCACCTTG
Organism: Neotragus moschatus; assembly: GCA_006410615.1. Lineage (NCBI taxonomy): Eukaryota > Metazoa > Chordata > Mammalia > Artiodactyla > Bovidae > Neotragus > Neotragus moschatus. The sequence continues at coordinate 1,406,007 of SJYA01001304.1, read as the reverse complement.
GTTATGTTGCTTTCCAAGCTTGAAATGGCACCTTCTTCTGAATCATGGTCCTGACTCCCACTTCCTGACTCCACTCATTAATCTGTGTCTGTTCTTCCAGAGAGACCCCATTTCCCCTTTCCCTACCTTCCATCCCAGGCTAGATTAGATGTCTCTCATCTTGTTCAGAAATTGTTTTTTTTTTTCATGTATGTTTTTCCTATTGCTATAGATGCAGAGGAAGCAGGGGCCCCCGTCTTAATTTGCACTTATTTCTCAGTGGACAATGCATGATATAGGAAGTATTTAATGAAAGCTTAGAGAACGGCACTGAGCTGTTCTGACATCACAGGAGGAAGATAGACTGAGGAGTCAGGGAAGCCATTTGTAAACTGGCTCCTGATGTTTGAACAGCAGCTCAACAAGGAGAGAAGGAGGGAAACGTGTATGTCAAGGCCAGGGTTCTGAGACCAGGTGGCTTGGTCAGGTGGCTTGGGCTGTGGGAGCTGGAAGAAGGGCAGCTGCCAAGCCGCAGAAGGTGATGGTTAATTTTATGTGTTAATTTGACTNGTAAACTGGCTCCTGATGTTTGAACAGCAGCTCAACAAGGAGAGAAGGAGGGAAACGTGTATGTCAAGGCCAGGGTTCTGAGACCAGGTGGCTTGGTCAGGTGGCTTGGGCTGTGGGAGCTGGAAGAAGGGCAGCTGCCAAGCCGCAGAAGGTGATGGTTAATTTTATGTGTTAATTTGACTGGGCCATGGGGTGCCCAAGTATTTGGTCCAACGTTATTCTGACTGAATCTGTGAGCGTGTTTCACGATGAGGTTAACATCTGAATCAGGACACTGAGTAAANCGTCTTAATTTACGCTTATTTCTCAGTGGACAATGCATGATATAGGAAGTATTTAATGAAAGCTTAGGGAACGGCACTGAGCTGTTCTGACATCACAGGAGGAAGATAGACTGAGGAGTCAGGGAAGCCATTTGTAAACTGGCTCTTGATGTTTGAACAGCAGTTCGACAAGGAGAGAAGGAGGGAAACGTGTATGTCAAGGCCAGGGTTCTGAGACCAGGTGGCTTGGTCAGGTGACGGGCTGTGGGAGCTGGAAGAAGGGCAGCTGCCAAGCCAAAGAAGGTGATGGTTAATTTTATGTGTTAATTTGACTGGGCCATGGGGTGCCCAAGTATTTGGTCCAATGTTATTCTGACTGAATCTGTGAGCGTGTTTCACGATGAGGTTAACATCTGAATCAGGACACTGAGTAAAACTGATTGTGCTCCTTAATGTGGGTGGACCTCGTCTACTCAGTTGAAAGTCTGAATAGAATAAAAAGGCTGGCCTCCTGTGGGGCAAGGGGCTCCTCCTGCCTGACTGCTTTGAGCTGGGACAGCTCTATTTTTCTACCTTTACACTGGAACCAAAACACTGGCTCTTCTTGAGTCTTAGGCCTCCTGGATTTTAGAAGTTTGCACTTCAGTTCTGGTTCTCAGGTAATTTGGACTGGAGGACACCCTTGACTCTTCCGTGTTTCTAGCTGGATGACTGCAGATCTAGTGACTTCTTAGTCTCTATAATTGCATGAGCCAATTCCTTGTAATGAATCAATCTCCCTCTCTTTCTCTACACACACGCGCGCGCGCGCGCACACACACACACACACACACACACACACACTGTGTTCTGTTAGTTCTGTTTCTCTGGAGAACCCTGACAAATACAAAAGGGGAGATCCTGGAAGGCTTGGGGACTTGCTAAGGTGATGAGGCGGTAGAGAGGGTGTTTCAGGTTGTGATGAGGTCTGTCTTCTGCATCATTGTCACCAGTGGCAGGCCATTCCTTTTTCACTGGGGCATCCTGACCTTTGCTCAGCTGCAGAGATTGACTAAAGGTGGACCTTGGAGACTCCTTAAAGGGATGGAACCTGTAAACCAGGAGAAGGCTTAGAAAGGCCAGATTAAAAGCCTATTCCTAGGACTTCAATGTTTTTATGTTTCCTCTGTTCTCCTCAGCCATTTTTCTGTAATATATGGTAAAACCTTCTTGAATATTCCAACTGTCTCAGCCATTTGAAGAGGAATCAAAGACATGATTTGTATAGATATTTGAACTAGTTCTTTAAAGGAACCAGTTCCCCTAAATTCATCCGAGACCTCCATGTGTGCGTTTTTCCTGCTTTTGCCAGAACCTGTCTGCTCCCACCACACCTCTGCCTCTGCTCCAGCGCTTTGTCTGGCTCTCTTCTGCCCCAGCTTCCAATCTCCCCTCTGTCAGTGCTTTTTGAATGGGGGCAGGACCCCGGGCTAAGGGCTTCCTCCTAGCTTCCCCAGCAGCCCAGGCTTTGCCCGTTCTGTGTCTGAGTCTCCTTTAGAGCACACACACACACTTCTCATGGTTCATGGTTGCCCCGTTAGTGCCCCAAGCAAACTGTGTGCCACGTGGGGGTTGAGAGGAAGTGATGGGAAAGTGGTTTATCTTCTGATGGTTGACGATACAGCAGCTGCCTTGGATCCCTTCCTTTGTAAAGAGACAGAGAAAATGCAATCCACCTAAAGCAAGATTGTGCGATGCATAGCTTGTCTTCATCAATAGCCCCAACCCCCCTATTATGGTCTGCTTTACCTTCCCTTCAACCATCCCTGCTTCCAGGTATGGTTTGTAGGTCTGACCTCCCTACCAGTCAAGCTATTGACTACCAAACGTTGTAATTTACAAGCACACAGGCGACGGGGTGAATTCCGAGTCATGGGTCTTCAGGATTTACGAGGTCAGCTCCTCTGTCTGGGGCAGGCTGGTCAGGGCGGAGGGTGGACACAGCCCGTGAGCTCTCGTATTGCCAGCACTGCTGCTATATCCCAGTGTCTGCCTCAGGGATAAGCAGAGGCTGGACCTGGGCAAGGTCGTTGTAAAAGGTTTTGAATGAATGAATGAATGGAGATTTCATTTTTTAATTGAACAAATGAATAGTCCTCTATTTTCTCTGTGTTTTAACTGCAGTAAAAATGGGGATTTTATTTTTTCTCTCAAAAATTTAACCCCCTGAGATTCTTAGCAAGTGAATGACACTTTCCTTCCCTTGGTGCTGGGAAAAAGATGATCGATCCAGGTACTTACAGAGATACTTGCAGTTCTTCTTGGAAACCTCGTGTGGGATAAATGATGCTAATTTATGCATATTTACAGGCAACTAACTCCATACCCTAGTGAGCGACATAGCCTTGTGAGTTCAAAGTTAACCTTCCAACAATAGGAGCAGAATTTTAATTGAAAAAGGTAAGGCAGGCATCTGGCAGCTGTGCTGTGTTTAGGGGGGGATTCTATTAAGGAGTCACTGAAATGGCTCTATAGCTGTTGTAACAGATTCTTATTTAAATGAGATTTCACTTTTTTTTTTTTTTAATAAAGAGAAAGTTGCCCGGGTTTGCAATGTTTTTCAATGAACTGAGGTTTCTTTTTCTTTTTTAAAAATATCATAATTGATTTATTTTGTATAAAAATATTGTCTAACATACGCAGGCTCATTGGAATAAATTATTCATCAGTATCTTTTTAGTGATGTGCCGGCTCCTGCCTGTTGGAACGCCATTGGTCCTTTCTTCCCACCAAGGTGCAGGAAATGTTCACAGCCATGGCAAAAACCATGAATCAAAAGCCAGAGCAAGTTGCTCTTAACTAAAGCTACAAAGGACTGGCTTATTTGTAAGGACTCTTGATGGATTCCATTTCTAAGGAGGAAGTGGGAAAGGCAGAGTCAGGAGGCGGTACCCACTAACATGCCTATCTCATGTTATTATCCTAAGGCCATCAGGTGCACCGTGAAGCAGTGTTGTCAAGTGCATACACAAAAGACAGCATATTTGTTTTCTTTAGGTGGATAAGCTAATTTCTGGTATAACAAGATACTGCATATAGGGGAGCTTAAATGGCAGAAATTTATTGTTTGAAGTTCTGGAGGCTGCAAATCCAACAAGACTGGCAGATGCAGTAGCTGGTGGGGACCAGCTTCCTGGTTCATAGAAGGCTGTCTTCTTGCTGTGTCCTCACATGGCAGAGAGAGAGAGCCCTCTGTGGTCTCTCTTTTATAAGGGCACTAATCCTATTCTTCAGTATTAAAAAGCAGAGACATCACTTTGCTGATAAAGGTCCATATAGTCAAAGTTGTGGTTTTTCCATTAGTCATGAATGGATGTGAGAACTGGGCCATAAAGAAGGCCAAAGAACTGATGCTATTGAACTGTGGTGCTACAGAAGACTCTTGAGAGTCCCTTGGACTGAAAGGAGATGAAACCAGTCAATCCTAAAGGAAATCAACTCTGAATATTCATTAGAAGGACTGACGCTGAAGTTGAAGCTCCAGTTTTTTGGCCACCTGATGCAAAAAGCATACTCATTGGAAAAGACCCTGGTGCTGGGAAAGATTGAGGGCAGGGGGAGAAGGGGGCAATAGAGCATGGGATATATGTATAGCCTCACCCACTCAATGAACAAACTGGGAGATAGTAGAGGACAGGGAGGCCTGGCATGCTGCAGTCCCTGAGATTGCAAAGAGTTGGACATGACTGAGCAACTGAACACCAACAAATCCCATTTGTGAGGATGCCAGTCACCCAAAGACCCCACCTCCTCATACTGCACCAGCACACAGAGGATCAGGGCTTCATCACGTAGATTTTGGGGGAGGAAGGACATGGACACTCATAGCACTGGGCCCGACTTTTATGATTTACAATGTAGGTTCAAAGCTGATCCCAGATTTGGGAGGCCTGCAGAAAGTTCAAAGGTGTGACAAATATTAGTCTTAGAGTGCAAATTGCTATAAATACCACCCCTCCCCCGTATCCCAAGACTGAGGTCAGAAAGGTTGGGGTCACGATGGCTCTCCCCTTCCTCTAGTCCTTTCATCAATGTCAGCAGGTAAATATGAGGCAAAAGAAACTTCTGGTCTGGGGAGTGAGCTGCCTGCCCTTGGTTGGCTTGGCATTTCTAGGACTGACGTTCTCTGATGGGTCATGGTGGGCAGACACCTTTTCCTAGGACCGGGAGCTCTGAGAAGGGAAGAGGTTCGTGTGACTGTGAGTCTTGCTCTCACACCAATAGGTGCTTCAGGGAGGCTGTGACTCCTCTCCTTCATACCAAGGCAAATGTTCCAAGGTGCTGAAGGACTCTAATAGAGTCTCTGCTCCAGAAGAGCTGTCAGTCACTAGAACAACCTCAAGATCAGGATATTCCCCACAGGGCTCTTTATTATTTTTAAAAAAATATTAATAGAACTAATTAAATATAGAGGTGTGCTCCAGCCCTAATCTGTGACTTCTCATCTTTCCTTGCCTCCCTTCTTCTCCCAGCTGGGCCCCAGCGTGTATTGTCAAAGTGTCAAGTGAGGAGAGAGGAGAAAACCAGGGGAGATAATGCAGAATTGGTATGCCGGGCCAAGGCTGTGGACACAAGGGACTTCTTTTAATCCAGTCCATTAATCAATTTCTCTGTAGAAATTGAATTAACTGTCTTTCATCAACATCACATCCCAGGACTTGAAAACATGGGTACGCACACAGGAATGTAAATGCAGCTGAGAGTGTGTCTCCCTTCCGCGTAGGTGAACCTGTGGGGCTCCTGATCTGCGGTTCAGTGCATGGAGGGCGAAGGCCTCAGAGTCAGAGGGGCTGGCTTTCATTGGGTGGCCTTGAACTCGGGTCACCGAAGCCATCTGCCGTTTTGGGTTTGCTTGCTCACAGCCACTGGGAAGCCTTCCCACCCTCATCTCTCCTTTAAGCTAAACACATGGAGTATTGAATAGCATTCTCACTGTAATATTTTTTTTCTTTAGACTTGAGTTACACAAAAAACAACTGGTCTGTTCCTTGCTGAATCCCCAGCTGCATCCTTCATCCCTGCTAAGATAAAGTTCTTTTTTCTGGGTCAGTGGGCTCTGGATTGCATTAAGAATCTTTCAGAGCAAGTTTGAAAGGATCTCTTTCTGTCTTTGAGAGGGAAATTCAGACATCACTATATGTGTATGGGGATGCAGTTCCAGAGAGAGGTCAACCACAGGAGGTGTTCTGTAGGGATTTGGGTATTTCATTCATTTAATCAGTTAACTAATAGGTATTTATTGGCTGTCTGCAGGTTCTAGGATATGTTAGATCTCAAGGGCACAAAGATTGAAAAAAAAGACAATGAAAAACAACCAGAAAAACCCTATAATGCAATCCCTGCTCTGATAATCTACTGGGGGTAGACTGGAAGAATAAGAATTCACAGTACAGTGTTATACATATTAAAATACTCATATTAAAATAGAATATTGCAGTCTGTGGGATGAAGATGGGGAACAAACAAGTGAGTGATTACTTGGTCTGCTGGGGCTAGGAACGTTCTCGTAAAAGACATCATTTTTTGGAAAGGCAAACCAAACCTTTTATAGTGAGGGAGGGATTGGAAGCAGATGTTAAACAAGAGAATTTTTTTCCCCTCACATTCCATCCCCCATAAAATCATTCAATAAAAATATGATCATGTCATCCCCATGCTTATCACTCCAGGGCATTTCATAGTCCTCAGACCTCTACATTCAGACCAAAGGGTGTGGCCCTTGATAGTTATCCCAGGGAGGATGGTGTGGCTTCACCAAGCCTGGTCCAGCCTCGAGGCTTCTCATCTACTGTTCCCCCTGACTGCTCACACCCTCCATTGTCTGGCTGAGTCCTGTGTATCCTTCAGGTACCTGCAAGGAAGCTTTCCCTTGCTTCAATGGATTAACCCCTCCAGTCGCGTCTCAGAGTCCACAGTAGCCTGTGTTGCTCCTCCTGGAACGATCACAGTTGTAATGATTATTTAAAAACCATTTCCCCATCTCCAGATGGGGTACTATGAAGTACTATGAAAAGAGAGATCGTATCTATCCTGATCACTTTGTTCATCTCAGGGCCTGACTCAGAGTAGATGCTTAATCAGTCAGTACAGTTCAGTCACTCAGTCGTGTCCGACTCTTTTCGACCCCATGAACTGCAGCATGCCAGGCCTCCCTTTCCATCACCAACTCCTGGAGTTTAATCAAACTCATGTCCATTGAGTTGGTGATGCCATCCAACCATGTCATCTTCTGTCTTCCCCTTCTTCTCCCACCTTCAATCTTTCCAGCATCAGGGTATTTTTTTTT
>SJYA01001304.1:1383903-1394691 GCA_006410615.1 Neotragus moschatus | reverse complement strand
TATCTCTGCTTTTGAATATGCTATCTAGGTTGGTCATAACTTTTCTTCCAAGGAGTAAGTGTCTTTTAATTTCATGGCTGCAGTCACCATCTGTGGTGATTTTGGAGCCCTGCAAAATAAAGTCTCTCACTGTCTCCATTGTTTCCCCAACTATTTGCCATAAAGTGATGGGACCAGATGCCATGATCTTCGTTTTCTGAATGTTGAGCTTTAAGCCAACTTTTTCACTCTCCTCTTTCACTTTCATCAAGAAGCTCTTTAGTTCCTCTTCACTTTCTGCCATAAGGGTGGTGTTATCTGCATATCTGAGGTTATTGATATTTCTCCTGACAATCTTGATTCCAGCTTGTGCTTCATCCAGCCCAGCGTTGCTCATGAAGTACTCTGTATATGTACTCTGCTTATATGCAGATGCTTAGTAAGTGCTGAATAATATGCTTTTGAACTGTGGTGTTAGAAAAAATGAAAATTCCTTGGATTTTGAGGAAACCAAACCAGTCAGTCCTAAAGGACATCAACTATGGATATTCATTGGAAGGACTGATGCTGAAACTTNTACTCTGCTTATATGCAGATGCTTAGTAAGTGCTGAATAATATGCTTTTGAACTGTGGTGTTAGAAAAAATGAAAATTCCTTGGATTTTGAGGAAACCAAACCAGTCAGTCCTAAAGGACATCAACTATGGATATTCATTGGAAGGACTGATGCTGAAACTTCAATACTTTGGCCACCTGATGCAAAGATCTGACTCATTGGAAAAGACCCTGATGCTGGGAAAGATTGAAGGTGGGAGAAGAAGGGGACAACAGAAGATGAGATGGTTGGATGGCATCACTGACTCAGTGGACATGAGTTTGAGCAAACTCCAGAAGATAGTGAAGGACAGGGAAGCCTTAGCATGCTGTAGTCCATGGGGTCACAAAGAGTAAGACACAACTGAGTGACTGAACAGCAATAGAAAAATTTTTTTTTGCATAAATCATGCTTCAAGAAGCTTGTTTCAGGAACTTGGTGAATGTGGCCAGCAGCAAGTAACTTGCTCAGTGTAAGGATTGCCACATAAGATTGGGTGAGATTGCACGTCAAGCTAGGGAGTTCGGACTTTGTCCCGTAGGCAAAAGGAACTGTGCAAGGCTTATGAGCGAGACAGTGACTTCATCTGATTTGTGTTTTAGAAATATAACTCTAGGGCACTTGATTTCTGAGTTAACTCTCCGGCAGTGGCTCTTATTTGATTTCCCAAGTTCTCACTCTCTCAGTTAAACAAAGTGAAGGAAAACAAGGTTTGGGCTCCAGTGGGAAGCAGGTTCATAACTCAGTGAGGGCACAGCATCTTCTCTTTGTCACTTCCCTGTGCCCCTGCTCCACTTAGCAGGCTCCCCATCAGCGGGTTTGATTTCAAGAGGCATTGGAGCAGAGCTCCTGATGTTCCACTTGGTGCTTGATTCCCTCCTGCCTCCCTACTGTTGCTTCTGCTGTTCTCTCTGCCGAGAGAGACCCCTCCACCTCATCCCCACAATCTCGGCCTTTCTCAATATTGCCTATCCTTCTTGGCCCAGTCCAATGCCCACCTTTTCTGTGGAGCTACCTTGACTGCTGCAAGCCACCTCACTCTGTGGGACCCACCAAACACTCATATTCTCTGCCCTTCAGAGACACTGAGCCAGGCCATGGAGGTCCCATTTGCCCCTTTTTTAATAGGAGAGGAAACCCAGGGCGAATGAATTGTTAAGTTTACAGAGGTGGGACAGCAAAGCAGACCACACTGCCAATGGCCTGGCCAAAGCCCATGGCTCTTCAATTCATGGCACTGCCTACCCAGGCTCTTGAGCACAGGGTCTCTTATACTACTTAACTTTTCAGCACACAACCAGTTCCTCCAATAAAATCATAAGCTCCTGGAGACCTAGACCACAGAGCATCTCATTTATCTGAGTATAAATGTCTGGCCTATAGTAGTTATTCAATAAAGAATCATTGACGCAAGACATTTCATATGGAAAATAGTTTTTTGCTCTCCATCAGCTTCTTCTCTGTCCATTAGGGCAATGATTGCCGGGGTCCAAGAACACTTATTTAGAGTCGTGGGGCGAGAGCCAGAGCAGGGGGCTGGCTCTTGAGGGTGTCCCTTCTGGTCTCCCAGAGGCAGATCTGGAATGTCCTTGGGGAATGTCTCAGGGTCCTCAGAAGGAGGCCATCTGGGCTGCTTTCTTTTCACCTGCCACCTTCCTCCTCCTCTCCGATCCATTCTGTCTTCCTCTGCCTCCTCCGGGTCCTAGAGCCTGATTTCATCTGAAGGGCATCACCTAGACTCCCTTGCTTACTGCCTTCTGGAGGAGTCAGCCAGTGGAGAAAGGAGTGGGAGGTCAAGGTATTTATGACCCCGACTCCAGCCCTCCATGCTTGCCTCCACTTCCTCAGGCTCCAGCTCTTACCTGGTTCAGATTACACTGGTTCTTCCCAAGTGCTCTGATAGGTGGACTTCCCTGGTGGCTCAGACGGTAAAGAATCTGCTTGCAACGTGGGAGACCTGAGTTCAATCCCTGGGCTGGGAAGATCCCCTGGAGGAGAGCATGGCAACCCTACTGCAGTAAACTAGCCTGGAGAATCCCCATGGACAGAGGAGCCTGGCAGACTACAGTCCATGGGGTAGCAAAGAGTTGGACATGACCGAGCAACTAAGCACACAGCCCATAGGCACCATGGCCACGCTGGCTTCCTGCTGTTGTGGTCACCGGTGCCCTTCATTACTTGTGAATCCCCCATTCCTTCCTTCTTATAGATTCTGTATCAACTTCTTGGATCGTAACATCTGCCCTCCTGGGATTTGGTCTGGTCTAAAGTCTTAAGGAAATTCATAGGAGCAGACTGGCAGGGAGGAAGAGAGTGTGGGACCCAGTATCATTGGCAATGATGCCAGAGGTTGAGGAACACCTAAGGGTCTTACTGAGTTTGCCCCTGGGTTTGGACAAGGGGGACAGTGTGGGCCAGAAGATTATCTCCCCACCCTCTCCATTCTTAGTTGGCTTCCTGTCGTTTGGGGGCTTTAATTTCATTAAAGACACATTCATTCAAAAAACAAGTAAGATATCTCTACTCTCCAAACAATTCACAGTGTAGAGGGAATGCAAGAGTGAATGAACTCCACTAGAAAGCAGATGAAAGGGACACAGTCAGTGTGAGAGGTGTGGCTGGGTGTGGAAGTCATTGGCCACATGAATGGACCCTGATGAGGAGAGAAATCCGGCTTTGGAGAAGGAAGATGTGCTTGGGCCTTTGAGGTCCTTAATTACCCTCTGAGCCTTGTTGGTAAACTGGGAAAAATAATACCTTGCTGGCAGGCTTGCTTCAAGACCTAAGTGACCTGCCATGTGCAAAAGAGTAGGGCTGAGTCTCCTAGAAAATCCCAGGGTGATTGGGGTAGAAAGACCTGGCACGAGTTAGTGTATAAATATTTGATGAACAAATGGGTGAAGGAATGAATGAGTGGATGAAGAGAGAGGAGAGGCTCAAGCAGATGCCCCCATGGGTGGGAACAATCTCCATGGCAAGTGGCTCCAAGCTCTGACTCCAGCAGGTGAGGAATCAATTCCCCCATCCACCATGGTGTACTTGATACTGATGGCTCCCAGGCAAGGACTAAAGGAACAGGGGGGTAGACCAAAGCAGAAGTGACTTAAAAGTGAATTAGCTGCTGCTTCTTGGGTACTTGGGCTGATACTTTTGATAAAACTCAAAACTTACTAGTTTATTTATTTCGTTTGGTTAGAAACCAAGACAATGGAGGATGGAAGATACCAATTTCATTAAAAATATAACTTTTTCCCCCTTCCTTTTTTCTTCTTTAAAAACCCTGGGCAACTGACCTAGTTTTTCATTCTCTTTGAACTCAGTGACAGCAGCTCTTCTTCAAAGCCGGGTTGTAACACTCAGGTTCTCTGCTTTATGTGGGTCAGGATGCCTCTTCTTGTTACTGAAAAAGATGAGCTTCCAGCACCATCTTTTAAAGCGGTGCTGGTGCCCAGAATTCTTTTGGAATTTTCTTTTTTAGCATCCTTGCTACCCTAAGTGGTTAAGTCATGGTAGTTAGCAGGAAAAGTGTGGCAGAGGAAATGTTTATGAGTTGATTTTCTACTAAATAACTTTTAGAAGGGGACAGGCAGAACAGAGGAAGTATGCATGACATCTTTATGCTTTCTATGGTCCCTGGTGGAGGTCTTATCTGTCTTTCACAAAGAGTGGAAGAAACACCTGACCAGGAGTCAGGAAAGCATTCCATGAGCAGTGTGATCTTGGATAAGTCATAAAATCACTTGCGATGCTTCATCTGAAAAGGTTCTTTACAGCTCTATGGCTCTCTGAGGGTTCTGAGATTTTTGATGTGGGTTGAGGTAGAAGGACATCTTGCAAGAAACTCTCAAAATAGAAACATCCTCTGTTCTCCCAAATAGCACTGCTGGTTCCTGGCTGCACCAGCAGGAAGCAGGCCTGGGTGAATAGATTGCAGGGATGAGCGGTCTTCTTCCAGTATGATCTGAGCTATTCTTAACGGCTAACCTACTCCCAAATCTCTCCTGGACTGGCATGCTTCTAGCTGAAAATTTCATCATAGGAAATAATTCCTTTGAGAGGGACATGAATTCAGGAGTTTCTAGTTAAAATGAATTATTTCAGCACTAGTTATTTTAGTTTAGTTTAGCAGACAACTTTTCCAGAGAGGCAGCTGGCTAACGACATCGCCTATCTGGTAGATACATTCTGAAGGAGCTGGGGAATGGGAAAGTCTGGGATACTAGTGGGGCAGGTGGGCCCAGGTGAAGTTCAGGGCAAGACCCCTGTTCCTGCAAATGAGCAGCTTGGACCAACATCACAGTTCTGCTGAGGACTGGGTGGGGCTNTCGCCTATCTGGTAGATACATTCTGAAGGAGCTGGGGAATGGGAAAGTCTGGGATACTAGTGGGGCAGGTGGGCCCAGGTGAAGTTCAGGGCAAGACCCCTGTTCCTGCAAATGAGCAGCTTGGACCAACATCACAGTTCTGCTGAGGACTGGGTGGGGCTGCTTGCCTCCTTCCTGCTTGCATCACTCAATATTCAGCATCATTTCCCCCTCCCCACTTTCCACCTTCCACTTCCAGGCTAAATTCACAAATGTGCTTTCTATGTAGTGCAGTGATAAAGAACCTACCCACCAATGGAGGAGATGCAAGAGCTGTGGATTTGATCCCTGGGTTGGGAAGATCCCCTGGAGGAGGGAATGGCAACTCATTCCAGCGTTCTTGCCTGAGAAACTCCATGGACAGAGAAGCCTGGTGGGCTACAGTCCATGGGGTCGCAGAGTCGGACACGGCTGAGCAAATGAGCACGCTCACACGCAAACTCATGAACAGAAGCTTGAGGAGCCCAGGACAGCCTTGCTGTGTGTCTCACTCCTCCCCCATATGCCTGTATGCAGGCCTGTTCCCAGCTCTATCTTCAATCTCAGAGATGCTTCAATTACAACTAGCAACCAGGGGCTCAGTTGTGTTGCCTCCATCCTCTAAAGCAAGGTTCTTAGAGCCACTATTACATGTTTTCACAAATAACACTTAGGCAACGACTTGTATTGCAGCATGAACATTGCCAGGTCTATCCTTTAGGGCAACCAATCTATGGGATCAAATTCAGCAGAGGTGTTGCTGGGTGGGGCTGCAGTTGTTAGCTGCTGCTACATGGGCAGAGGAATGTTCTGTAAAGACTTAACCTGGAAATTTGAACAGGACCCTCCCAGAGCTCAGAGCTGTTAGGAACACAGGAACACAGAACAGGCGGCAGTTCCACACATGAACATCGTTGCAAAGTATTGATGGCCTTGCAAAGTATTGGAGAAAACTCTGCTCCCATTGACACGAGCAGTGTCTCTGAGACTACTGCTTGCTGGCTAATATTTAGAGTGTGTATTAGGTCCTAGGCCAAGTGCTTTACACAGATTGTTACAATGAAGGCTCAGAACAACTCTGTGATGTAGGTGCTCTCATTAATCCATTTTTACATACATATAAATATAAATAAATATACAATATATAATATATGTGTGAGCATGCCAGCTTAGTTGCTTCTTTCATGTCTGACTCGTTGTGACCCTGTGGACTGTAGCCCATGAGGCTCCTCTGGCCATGAAATTCTCTAGGCAGGAATACTAGAGTGGGTTGCCATTTCCTCCCCCAGGGGATCTTCTTGACCCAGGGATCCAACCCATGTCTCCTGCATATACATGTTTCTCAGTAGCCCACCCCCTGCCTTTTCTAATTCATACATTCATTCGCTCATTCATTCCTTCACCAAACACCCTAACACCCACAAGTCCCGTGTGCTGGAGTATGGGCTAACCTAGAGATGGGTATTTCTGAATGAGTGGGGTAGGTCCCATGCCAGAGGGAAACTTCTTTTGGTTATGTTCCAAGCTTATAGTTCCCATTGAGGGGGGCTTCTATACTGATATGTCTGGCCAGCACCTCAAAACTCAGCATTCCCAAATTGAACTCATTATCTTGACCCTCAAGCTTAGTTAGCGTCCTCATTGTCTATTTCTATGAAAGGAAACACCATCTTTTCAGTTCCCCAGTCTAATACCTCAAGAGATAGTGTATAGAACATGACACCAGGCACTCATTTTTGGATGGATAAAGAAGACGTGATACACACAGACACAGACACACACAGTGGAAGAAGATGTGATATACACACACAGACACACACAATGGAATACTACTCAACCACAGAAACAATGAAATCTGGCCATTTGCAAAAACATGGCTGGACTTGGAGTGTATTATGCTAAGTGAAAGAAGTCAGACTGAGAAAGAAAAATGCTATATGATATTACTTACACATGGAAGCTCAAAAAATACAATAAGCTAGTGAGTATAACAAAGAAACAAGAAGACTCACACATATAGGAAACAAATTAGTGGTTACCAGTGTGGAGAGGGAAGTAGTGAGGGGCAACACAAGAGTAGGAGATTAAGAGATTAAAGACTGTTAGGTATAAAATAAGCTACAAGGACATATTGTACTACATGGGGAATATAGCCCACATTTAATAATAGATATACATGGAGTATGACCTTTAACAATTGTAAACCACTGTATTGTACATCTGTAACTTATATAATATTGTCATCAACCATGCATCAATAAAAAAATAAAATAATAAGAAATAGATGGCTGTTCTAAGGATGTATACCTACGATACAGTATGGTAACGGTTCGGCCGCAGGAGGAAATGAGAACTAGGCTTGGAAGGATGAGTCTATTACTCTCATAAGACGTGGAGGGGTCATGACATGCCACTCAGGGTCACAGGGGATGTTCCCAGTTTTGATCAGGGTATAGAAGACAGCAAAGAGGGGAAAGCCTGAGCCAGATACTTACTGGGGTTTCCATGGAAGAGGCAAGGGAGGACAGAGAAGAGTTGGGGATTGCCTGGTTTGAGCAATTGCACCTGGGTCTAGGCCAGGCTACAGGGCTAGTCTTGTTGCCTATATTTGGCCTTGGTGTGTGTTAGGGCCCAGAAAATATTGGTCTGATGTGTCAGATAAGGAAGAGTTGGGGAGTTTAGACTCATGCAAAAGACGTACTCCCAGCAAGTTCTTCACAATCTCTAAGAATTGGCTGCCTCAGGGAGAGACAGTCTCTCCCTTGCCAGCAAGCATTTGAAGATGTCAAAACACTGTAAAACACAGGAAAAAAAAAAATCAACAGTTAATGCAGTGGTTCCTCCTTTCCCCTTTTTGCTTACACTCAATGTCTGGTCAATTATTATCCTCGACTCTCACAGTATTGGCTATTGGAAATCCTCTTAGAATTCACCTCTTTCCATGCAGAGTGAATGATGTGTGTCCAAAAGAGACCTGGCTGGGTGGGGAAGGCTTAGGTTGCATTTGCCCCACACTGACTCTTTAAGATGCTACTTCTATTTTTCTTTCTAGCCCTCCTGCCTTTAAATAATGTTCCTCTTTCAGTGTTTCTCAGCCATCTTCAGAATCCAGTGCCAAGGCTTTCCTGGAATTTCCTGGTATTTGGAATTCTCTACACTCTGACCCTCGCTGCCCATCCAGGCTCATCTCCCAGACTCCCTTTCCTCAAACAGTGCTTATGCCATGCCCTCCACCGAAAAGATCTGCTGACCGTATCCAGCTATCCACATGCTGTCCTGACAGATGTCCTGTTTATATTCACACTGCTTATCGCAGTCCCCTAAGGAGGAATTAATAGCCCCATTCCCTGTGCTCTTGCAATGCTTTTGATCTGTCTGTTGTGATCAATTTGTCTTATGTTTTGTGTCAGTTTACTTGGGATGAGAGAATGCAAGCTGGGGAAACTTCATTCACTTCTTCTTCTGGTACCCTAAGCCTTTTTTCATACTGAGCAACTGGGGCCCATAGGGTGTCTAGACAGGGTTTCCCAAGCCTGGACCAGAACTCACGTGAGTCTTGGTCCTTTGAGGGCACTCCATGACACTCTGTCCCCTGTATAGGGTGGAAGAAATATCCTGGGTGCTCTAAGACTCACATACCTAATGGGCTGTCCACAGCCCTCTGGCTGGGGCTCCAGGAGGACAACCTGGTAAGTGGCTCTCTCCCACTGGCCAGCAGGGTGTTTCTATCTTGAAATAACATGATTTGGGCCATGGATTTTGTGTGGTTCTCACTCATGCCAGAGGATACATTTTGGGCTCTGGGTTTCCTGTGGTCTACCTCCAACACACAGACATAAGCTATATGTATGCACTGATTCTGGTTTTGTTATTATTGGAGCACAGTTGCTTTACGATGTTGTGTTTGTTTCTGCTCTACAGTGAAGTAAATCAGCTATAGGTATGCATACACTCCCCTCCTCCTGGATCTTCCTCCCACACAGCCCACCATCCCACCCTCCTAGGTATACAGAGCACTGAGCTAGCTTCCTGCGCTACAGAGCAGCTCCCCTCTGTTACTTTATACATGGTAGTGTATCTATGTCAACTCTTATCTCTCAACTCATCCCACCCTCCCCTTCCCACCCTGTGTCCACACATTCATTCTCTACATCTGCATCTCTGTTCCTGCTTTGAAACTTTTTGTCATATTTCCAAAAGACACATGTACCCTAGTGTTCACCACAGCACTATTCACAATAGCTAAGACAGAGAAACACCTAAATGTCCATTGACAGGGGAATGTGCACTGATTCTTGCCCACATAGATTGTGCCTGCAGGGCTATGTCTGGTCCACAGCACCCAAGGGTGACGGGGGTGGTGACAGATGCCTCTCATGCTGTGCACCCCTGCTGCTGGCGCCCAAAGTGTCCTTCCATGCCCTCTGTGTCATGTGACTGATGAGCAAGGGACATTCCTTGTATGAAGGAGACCTCTTTTCTCACTCCTCTCAGGGCACCTTGCCTGTCCTTACCCCAGATGGTAACATAGGAGGGCAGGTATGCCATAAACAAAGAGATCAAGAAATCACAAAAGAGCAGTAATTACGGCTTCAAAAATTCAGGAGAAGATAGAATTGAAAGAAGTGTTGTTTTGCATTGATACTCTAAAACTCAAAATGGTGGCTCTCACATGATAACACAGATGAATTAATGTTGACCTTTTGCTGTATGCTCGGGATGGACTTGACTTCGTGATTGTCCCCAATGAATCCCTGTAGCAGCTTTGAGGGTTCTTGAAAGCCAGTGTTCAGGGCAGTGTGTGGATGATGTAGAGGCGTGTGCAATGATGTAAGAAGCGTGGCATGGGCTTCCCAGGTGGTTCTAGTAGTAAGGAACCTGCCTGACAATGCAGGAGACACAGGGGACCCGGGCTCGATCCCTGGGTTGGGAAGATCCCCTGGGGAAGGAAATGGCAACCCACTCCAGTATTCTTGCCTGGGAAATCGCATGGACAGAGGAGCCTCCCTGGCTACAGTCCATGAGGTCACAAAAGATTCAGACACCACTGAATGACTAACACACACACATCTAACACACACACACAATGATGTGTATTCACCATTATAACATCAAATAGAGTAATTTTTATGAAGAATCTTTATGCTCATNGGAAATCGCATGGACAGAGGAGCCTCCCTGGCTACAGTCCATGAGGTCACAAAAGATTCAGACACCACTGAATGACTAACACACACACATCTAACACACACACACAATGATGTGTATTCACCATTATAACATCAAATAGAGTAATTTTTATGAAGAATCTTTATGCTCATGAATTAAGCAGTAAAGACACACCTGTTATTCAAAAATAGAAGCTGACAAACTGCAGCCTTAAGCCCACCACAGGGCAAACCTAGCCACCCCTCCTTGCTTGAATATTTTCTCAGACTGTTTCTTATACTATAACAGCAGAATCGAGTGGTTGCAGCAGAGACCATATGGTCCACAAAGCTGAATAAAAATGTTTATTATCTGTTCTGTATCTTCATAATAAATCATTCTAACTCACATGGATCCATGGATTAGTTTTTAATTCTCTATTTTGGAACAACTTCAAACTTATTGAGAAAAGGCACATGTATAGTTCTGACAACTCTCATATATTGATCACACAGAAGCCCCTTTCAAGATTTTCTCCAGTTCTCCCAGTGACATCCTTTACAGCAAAAGGGTTCAGTCCAGGGTCACAAGCTGTACCCAGCGGCCACATCCTGCTTATTTCCTTCCACCTGAAACAGTTCCACAGTTTATTGTGAGCCACACAGTCAAAGGCTTTGGCATAGTCAATAAAGCAGAAATAGATGTTTTTCTGGAACTCTCTT